>JAVTVY010042313.1:0-179794 GCA_036873755.1 Hanleya hanleyi
TTATTGATATCACGGAGAAATGGTAGTCATTTTGTAGAGTTCTGTTTGTTTTACACGATGCAAAAAAAGAAAATTTACGCAGAGTTAACTGCTGATTATTGACAAGCTCCAAAGCAGACGACTAATTAAAATGGACAGACTATAGTAGCCCTATTTATGCACTTTAAGATAAGCTGAGAAGGTGGGGATATGAACCCTCCTTCACACATCCTCTAGAGCATGTCTTAATACAGCTAAAAGTATGCCTCATAACTATAGTGATGTATATATTTCTTGAAAGCAAATTTCCTAAGGATTCCAAATATATAAATTTGTTCACTGTAAAGTTGTAGATTGTGAATATTTTCGGATTTAAATAAAAATTGATTTAAAATTTAATTTAAATTTTTTAAATGCTATTCTAAAAAAAAGTCAACTTACTTCATCATTTCATGTACAAAACAACTCCAACGGGAAATCTGTGTCTCAGTTTTATCAATATTGGTCTAGTTCTGATTCTACTGACATTTAATTGAATATTGTCTTATAAAATCGAGCAAATCACAGTTTTGAACTTTGAAGTTGAATTAAATGTCAATAAAATAAGAACTAGACCAGAATTGACAAAACTGAGACACCGATTTCCTGTTGGAGTTGTCCCCTACAGAAAACGAGGATGTAAGTTACAACAAGTTGAATTTTTTTTAAATAGCCATTTATAAAAGAAGGCTCATTTTTTTTTTTTTTTTACGAATTATCTTTTTGAATTCATCCATTATTTTTTTGCTTGGATCGGGTAGAACAGTGAGTAGATGAACTAATATAGGCAATGCTAAAGTTTTAATGATATTAACCTTCGCGACTGGGGTGAGCATTCTGTTTTGTCAACTCCGTAATAGTTTAGGAACCTAGCTTACTAATGTAATTTAGGTTAGTCATCTCAATGAGTTCTTGGTGAAACCAGATAACTAGGAGCCGCCCAGATCCCAGCTGACTCTGTATAGTAAGTGTATAACTTTACTTGTCAACTTTTCTTGCTACCTATACATAATGATAGACTTTCCGACGTTCAATTTTAAGCCTGCACAATTAGAGATGTCATTCAAAATACCCACAGCTCTAGCCAGTGATTCTTTTGTTCCATCTTGAATAAGAGGGGTGTCGTCTGCATGTTGCGAAAATCTGAATTATTAATGCGGATTCCTTTTATATCTGTATCTTCTTTTATATAGAATAGAATCAGACTTGGATAGAATAGGCCAAGATCAGTCATCTTCAGCACACGTCTGGACCATCGCCACATGTATACATAGCATTATTTTGGAAAGCCTAGCTATATTTTATGTGATATCATAATAAACAGTATATGACCTTGGCAAAATCGGTCAAGGTCAGACAACTGCGATGGGCCTCTAGTCAATCATCATCTGCATATGTAATATGAATTTAGAGACCCTTGCACTCCTCCTTGAAAATATAGCAAATACTAGAATTAGTTCTTGATAAAATAGGCCAAGGTCGGCCATTTTCAAAAGGCCGATCTTGTATGCATCCTTAACTAGATGACCATGTATGCATCCGTAACTAGATACATACATGGTATGAATTTACAATGCCTGGCTGTAACCTTTGAGATATCGTGTCCACAGACGAACGAACAGGCGGACGGACGGACAGACAGACGACACCAACTTGGACAATACCCTTCGGACAAAATATGCCCGAGGGGTAAAAACGAACCAAATGATGGAGTATATGGCCCTTCCCGGAACTGCCGCTCTTTTAGGTTAGAGATATGAAACCCCGCTTCCGGGAAGTAGTCGCCTCGGTTTCACTTTTACCAAAGGCACCCGCAATTATTTTGAATAATATAAGCATTGATAAACTATTCCAGAATATTTGTTTGAAAAACTACTCTGTTTCCCACTTTCCGATAGATCTTGTATACGTGTAAATTATAAAGATAATTGTCTTGAAAAATAGAATATGTAATTACTCAAACTAATTGTGAGGGCTTTTGGTAGTTACCGGACCAATATGCCCCTAGTGAAACAAGGGGGATAAAACCCTTTCCGAATTGGGCTGTATCGAGTGCAAGTTCGTACAAGACATTTGCGTACTTTAATATTAATACGAAATTCCATTAGAGCATACGATCACAAGCTAGTTTCTTGGAAGAGCGTAGCGTGCAAAAGTTTTCAATGATGCCGAGAAGGGAGTGTGACGTTCCGGTCGTCAGTCGGAATACAGCGTCCAATGATTCGAGGGACAAGGGATTTAGTAGGCAAGTCATCCACTCGAAGGAATGTTAGAAACTTATACAACTAATCGTATGAATGTGGCCACTAATCACAGCAGAATGATAACAATCGGATATAATATTTTGTATTTCTCTTCGAATATATCGTTCGATGTGGAGATACATAACTCTTTGCGGTGAACATTTCTCAAAGTAAACCTACCAAATTTACATCGACATTGTCGCTCGAATGCTAGGATCTTTTCGAAAGAACAAAAGGTAAAACTGACCAGTATTCTTATTTACCATGTGGTAAAGTTTCATTGTCAGAATTTCATTTAGTTTTATTTTGACATTGTGGTTTTACATCAGCGTTCGTTCTATGAATATTTTAAAAATTATATTAAAAGTACTTCATGTGTCATCACGTGGTAATATAAGGACTTCAGCATGAGGGTGGAAACGTCGCGCCCCAAATTCCGTTGACGTGGAGAGATGTAGAGAATGCATTCTCATCGCTCTCAAATATTTGTATCTAATTTCCTCTCAAGCCGGTGCTACTGGACGTGTGGTCCTTCCATCCAAGATCTCCACATGAACAGCTAAAATAAAAACATGGCTACGATACAGTGATCACACGGATCAGGTTTGGTTCTTGTGATTTTTTTGTTTTTTTCTTTTTTGTGAAATGCAGTCAGTATATTTGCCCAGATTTGTCTGTGCACCACGCATGCGCAGTCAGAACTTTTCAGCGAAACTCATACCATGGCCTCGAGACCCTTGTCAGCGTCACGGGGCAAAATATGATTGACATCTAAGGTCATTTTGCCTCTAGATATTACCCGATATCCCCGGAGATTACCGGACGTTCTCGAAGATTCCCAGTGATTCGACGATTGACCCATTAACATTGACGTGACTGGAAAGCTAATTCACATTGACGCGGGAGCTTATCAGCCGGTGCCGGAAGTGATCTCGCACCGGAAGTGACCTTTGGCCCAGGTGTGACCTTTGAACCTGAAATGACCTGGAACCGGAAGTGATCTTTGACCTGGAAGTGACGTCAACTCCACCTGACTCCACGTGACGTCATCACCTTCACGCTTAATACTACTAGATTACCCGTCTTCGTGTTAAGATCTTATAATGCATGGTATTATATTCATCCATAACGATGGCAAACTATGCTGAAAAATGTTGAATCTCAACATGTATATGTGCACTCTGTTGTATTTCACCAACCTACTCAGTCGATCCTCTGCTGAATGTCAGTAAAACCCATAAAGTCCACACCCTTGTTAAATTTGAACACTACATCTATTGATTCGATGAGCGAGGGATTCAAACGGAACAACGGCGTGATCCATGTCTGGCGAATAAAAGGCAATCATATGACTTCACAGGAAAGCCTTATTCGGTACGAAGGATTCTCAAACTTAGCCTTGGTATCTCCTCCGCACTTTTTAGTTGGTGTTCATGTGGAAACTATGAAGTAACCAGACGACCCAGACGAATCAGATATGCTACCTCGGGAGCTGTGATGACAGATCAGCTAAAATAACTAGCTCATCAGATCAGCTAAAATAACTAGCTCATCTGATGTTACTGAATGAGAACGCTGAGGTATTATAGATGAACGAAAGTCTGCATTCTTCGTGAGGATCATCACGTACTTTGACCGTGAGTGCTGAACCCAACGTGAGCAAAATCACGTTTGTCCAGGCAGCGAAGCCAAAGCATTTTACAGCGACCGTGAAAAAAAAAACACGTTTGTGGCGCAAGTGCCCGTTTGTGATGTCACGACAGCCTGGTTTGCATTGATGCGTTTAATCTTAGCGTGCAAAAATAACAGTGATCCAATCATTCATTCTCTCAGTACGTTAGGGAATAATATTATGAACATTAATATCTGTTCTACCCAGCATGAGGCAACTTATTATCGATGATCTCATTCACATGTTTTAAAGCTAGGCCCTAATTTATTGTCTATTACAAAAGTCTTGCAACATATGTTGTCCTACTTACTTTAATTCCATGATTTTAAGGAAGCCAGCAGTACGAGTAGTTTTGCAAAATAAAGAGACAAATACTATAGTTCATTGGGAAGATATGTTCTGGAACTACCATACCTACCGTAATCATTTTGTGCTGTATCAGCTATCAAGTTCGATATACTTCACACTCTACCATTATCTGTTTTCATCCCATCGAGCTGACCGGTTACAGGCTGTCCTGATCATTTACATTCCTCTCACATATTTATATCGCCGAGTGTTAACTCTGTTCACAGTAGTTAATCAGGCAGCGAAGGGATTATATATGAAATACTTCTTGCGCATAACTGTCGTAGCCTGTGTAATGATGACGTATCTGTCTTCCTTGTTCCTGCTTCCCGGTTAATCACACGCAGTTAACCCGCTCTGGCCTGGGGGTCATTAAACTTTCTCCCCTATCTCCGGAACGACAAGAAATGTATATATAATACAGCGCGTCATTTATAAATCAAGGAAATTAATTATTAAAAAAGATAGAAATAGAAGAGACTAAAGAATAGAAGAAGGAAGGAAGGCTTAGATGGTGTGTTACATGTTAAGAATAGTACAGGTGTTAGCAATGGATCAGTAATTTAATCCTAGACTTAAGACCGAGACTGTAAAGACATATACCGAAATTACATGTCAAAAGCATGTAAGGATATATAAGGACGGGGTGTTGAAGATATCATGTTTGTCAATAACATGTTACATAAATTAGCTATGTGGGATAAAAGTTATAAATTTCGCAGTCTCGTTCTATTCTTTGTGTTATGCAATCGCTTGACAGTGCATGAAAAGATAGCATCCAAAGTTTCAAATAATAATAGCGGATCTGTATATTATATCCCTATTGATTTTGAATATTTGTATGAGGCGTCGTCAGGAGTCTGGCCTCAAGCTATCTATCAGTGTTTCTATATGCATTTGCAAATACAACCAGACCCGACACTGATTTCATTTGACACTGTCCCTACCACTAATTTTGAATTATGTTGATAGGAAACAGTGAACAGAAATATAATAAGGCATGCGTTGTGATATATACTCATCAGGCTGGCATGGAGGCCATGATACACATCACTATTTTACCAGGGCGCGATCTCGGTCTCAGACGGACACAGTTCAGTTCACACATTGTGTGAGATTATTGTTACTTGTAATCGAAGATTTCTATGTTGAGGTCTGTTACACAATTTTTGGCTCTGTCACTGGTATAAATAACCACTCCAATTACGTCAATTAATTAACTGAAACACGAAGGAGAACAACGCCACTGATGTGATAACGGAGAGATGTTTACATTTTGGCAGACGACAGTCAGTGTTCACTATACCTAAGCAGTACAGACAAAGAATTACTCCATGATATAGATGAAACAGACTTCAATGTACCCAGTTTAAATCTATTACCGAAAGTCCACAAATTGTCAGCTAGTGCTAAACCATCCCTAGAACCTTTACTTAAAGGTAGACCTATTGTTAACGGATACGCTAATGTAAATGCAAATGCATCCCGATTTCAGTCTACGTTGATGAAGTCCCTTCTATCAGAATACAACAACTATATGTTAGAAGACAACGTCTCCTACACTATCGTAGATAGCAGTGACACCTTATTGTCAGATGTAAAACGGATCAATCTAGAGTTCTCAGATATCCTGGATACACATTTTGTCACTTTTGACTTTGAGTCACTATACACTATACACTATACACTATACACTAACATTAGACGAGAACATGTTGTTCATACACTTCAGATGTTTGAAGAAAAATTAGGTATGTCTCATGATAGAACCACGCTACTACTAGATCATTTTGACTACGTCAAAGATTGTTCCATCTTCCACATAGGTTTTACAGAGTACTATAAACAAGTAAATGGCCCCGCCATGGGATCCTACGATTCACAAGATACAGCTAACCTGGTACTTCTTCTAGCTGAACACAAGGCTTTGAAATCAGATAACAACCAGCAGATCCAAATCTTACGTAGATATATTGATGATGGGATCATGATTGTTAACCAAGGGAATTTAGATCATGTTATACATACTATAGACAAGCTTCAGGCATTCTACCCAGTCGGTATTCCTATAGAATTTAAGATCAACCAATTCCGCACCAATTTCCTGGATGTTTTGCTTGAGATACAAGCAACCACATTTACGGAGAAGAAGATACACTACAAGATATACCAGAAACCATTCAATACATACTCCTATGCCCACTATACGTCTAATCACCCAGACGCAGTTTTTGGTGGTATAATCAAAACTGAATGTATAAGATATGCCAGAATATCTTCAGGCGAATTTGAATGTCAACATGTCTGTAACCTATTTAGACATAGATTACACAGAGTAGGTTTCTCTACTACTTTCGTTGTAAAGCACATGCTGCCATTCGCACAGGCTTCAAATTGCAACCATTCCAAATATCAAACTAAAAACACAGTGAAGGAACAAGTTAAACACAAAGTGTTTTTCCACCAATGTAAATTCCACAGGGCGTATACCGCTAATAATATTAGTCGCGGTATACTAAGGAAATACAAGAAAATAGGTATTCAATTCAAAATCAGTGCGAGGATTCACAAGAAAGTGAAACAGATGCTATTAACAAAGAAAAGTCTGCACGAGAAATCAGATCTACCCCTGTGAAAGATGCATGTATAACTGCAAAACTGCTAAACATGATATATAGCTACCAGTCATTTATGTTATGCTATATTAGTAACTTTTTTGCCCAATATATTTGAATATATAATGTATACTGGTGTGTCAGTCCTCTTTCAATCCTGTCGGACCTATTTATACAACTAACGTGATATCAAAATTCCCTTTATTTACCAATTGATATAAACTCCGCACGCCTACATCTAATTATATTAATACACACTATTACCATATCATCCTTCCCCACGTATAGTTATGTTGCAAATTTAAATCGACATTTATCCCTTTATTTTTGCTCCCAGATCTTATTTTTCTAACACAAACACATATTAACCATTCTTATAATTAATAAGGTTATTATAATTCAATCAATCAATTCTTTATTCGACTTAGGCAAAATTATACCTCTCGTCTCAATATACATATACAAATGGTTGCTGACTGTCGTACGTGTATACTAAAACAATTTACACTAGATAACTAACTTACTTACAATACTATAGTTATACAAAAGGATGGACGATTATGCGTCTCTTCAAGGATTTTAATCACTATTTTGTTTTTCTCTGGAATATGTGTCAGAACAGTTAGTACTTAATTAAGAATTCTTTTTTTTTAATTTTCCTTGTCCCCTGTGGGCATATTTAAGCCTTTTTGGCAGCTCTAATTAGTTCCCAGTCAGATATGCATATTTGTGAAATGAAATCTGTGACGTCACAGGCGCGAGAGCTCGCTAATGACAGATAGCAATTTAGTATGAATTACATACTGGGAGAAATTTCTTTTAGTGGCATTTAGAAGTTGGGAAGTAGATAAATAAACAAATTACTTATGGATAACAACTTCTAGTTTATTCGGGACGACGTTTTGATACAGGTATCGTTCTCAAGACAATGACATCAATATTGATTGAAATTGTAGTTTAAGGGCCGCTTCCCATTCGGATTTCGCGGCTCATCAACTCAATGTTTTATTTGACTTTCGCGGTACATTACTTTGTTTATTGAATATCTTTTCCAGCGCTAAGTAAATAAATAAATAAATAAATAAATAAATAAATAGGTAAATAATAAATAACAATGAGAGATTAGTAGGAGATATAAATAGAGGTAAATAAGAATCGCTATATGTACAAGTTCGTAAGTCTCTTTCTGGGGTTTTTTTGTAAGTTTTTCTGGTAATTGTGAGTTCACTGTAATCGCGTGTATGATTCCTTTGTCTTGGTACCCCTTTGTACACACAAAGCCGTCCAGAAAAAACTGAGAGAACCATGGGCGACTTCAGGATTTTTCTGATCGACTTTTCTAGCGGCGCTCATGGGAACGGGTGGGTTCTTCCAGAAATCTGTGCCTGTAACAATTGCTTGGAGTGTGTATTGTGGCACAGGACGGCAGGTCTACGTCCTATATTGCGTGAAAGTCAAAGGAACATATTCTGTGTTAAGGTGTCTGTTCGGTGTCATCTATGGGGTAGCGTGTCGGTGTGGTCTAGGATGTGGTGTTCTGTTTCTGGACGTTTCTTGTTGTGCGGCGATGTTGGCATTCTTGTGATTGTCATCCGTCTTCTGTTTTTACTCTTGTCCACCATGGTGCTGTTTTATAATATTTGTCGTCATCGGTGTTCTGTTTTAATGCTGGTCTTCTTCGTCTGTGTTCTTCAGTGTTCTGTGCCTGTATTACAAAGAATAGAAGAGTTTGTAGTTTCTTGTTTTCTGGTGTTACATTTTGCCACCGACTGGCACTATCGTGATCTAAGTCACACAATAACAATAACTAATTAGGTACTAAATATTATAAATAACAATATTATTATAATTAAGGCCAAATGTGAATGCTTGATATAACCTCCAGTCTTCTGCCCCTGCTAGAAAACCGGACGGTTAACATTCGTTAACGAGGGTTGGAGGTAAGGGAACACAATTGAAGAAATTAGTATTCATTTTTGTGAGTGACATTATTCGTGTGCGTGGTTGTTTCTTGGATGTGTGCTACTGATTTATGTCCTTGATTGTTGAATTGGTAGCGGCCTTTACGTTTTAGAGACGAATGTGGTTACCGGCCCACACGGAACATGGTATCTCCGGTGCCCACATTGCCTATATTTTATTCCAAAAGAGAAATTTTGACCAATATTGTCGCAGGGATGTTGATTGGTCTTGGCCTCCGATTTTTGAGACTAATGTGGCAACCGGCCCACACGGAACATGGTATCTCCGGTGCCCACATTGCCTATATTTTATTCCAAAAGATAAATTTTGGCCAATGCTGACATAGTTAGTGATGCGCATGAACGGGGGTAGTGTTAGATACTGGAATAATAGCCAGCAGTTTTGATAAAATTTATTAAGGACTTGAATACCTGTTTTCTAATGGGGGGCTTAGGGTTTAATATCGCTGGTAATGTTAAGGGAGTGTTGTTGTTTTTTTAATTCGTTTCTAAGTGCCTCGCGTTGTGGGTAGTGTTTTGGGCATTCAAGTAGGACATGTTCTATTGTTTCTTCTACATTGTTGCATGCGGTACAGAGTGGTGAGGTGTTTTTCAGAAGCATGGACAGATGTGATTTAAGACCGGTTGCCTAGTCTTAATCTTGTGATGATGCGGTCGTCACGTTTGCTGTCTAGCTGGAATCCACAACTCTGTCTTTTCCCCTTATCTAGAATACTATGTAGCCATCTACCTCGGTTTTCTTCGTTCCATTCCTTTCCCCATTTACTATCTATTCTGGTTCTAATGATGGAATTCAGTTCTTTGGTTCCTAGTCCTATATGCACGTCAGGTGCAGTTTTGGTGAGACTGTCTTTGGCTGTCCTATCGGCGGCTTCGTTTCCCCTAACGTCCACGTGGGCGGGAATCCAAGCTAAGATGGCGTCAATGTCATTGTCTCTTATTTGTGTACATAGAATTTCTATTTCGTGTATGAGGTCAGGTCTGCTGTCGGATTTGGAGTTCTCTATAGATACCAGTCCGCTTAAGGAATCACTAAGAATAACGGTGGAAACCAGTCGGTTCTGGAGAACCCATTCGAGGGCCTTGATTATGGCGACTAATTCAGTGGTGTATACAGACATATTGTCTGGTAGTTTGAAACCTTCGTGAATGTCAAGTTCTGGAATAACGAATGCAGAACCTGTATTGTGACTTGTGTTTTTGGAGCCGTCTGTATATATTTTCAAGCGATTTTTCCAATGTGTGTCAATATATTCGAGGGCAGTGACCCTTATATGCTCTGGGTTGTCCTGTTTGGTGATGTGGCTATGTATATTCGTGTCCACGTGTGGTGTGATTAGCTGCCATGGTGGTCTATTGACCTTGTCAGTGTCAGAGATACAAGAGATTGGAATGTCGTGTTCTTCGAATAATCGTTCTATCGTGTAACCGAGTGGTGCAGAGTCTTTTTCCCATTTTGTTTTTAGGAATTCGTATTCGGTTTTTGGGCCAAAAATTTTGTGGCATGGGTGGTTTTCGCCCTTGGCTATTGTTTTCCCTGCATATTTCATTGACAGCTCTTCTCGTCTTAAATGTAAGGGTTTTTCATTAGTTTCTATTTGTAGACTACATAAAGGAGTTCCTTTGAACGCCCCGGTGGCTATATTTAAGGCCGAATACTGAATGCTGTCTATTCTTTTCAAATGGGTCTTGCATGCTGATTGATACGCGATTGAACCATAGTCTATTTTGGATCTGATGAGTGTTTGATATAATTTGATTAAGCTAAGTTTATTGGCCCCCCAGTTGGTACCCGATACGCACCTCATAAGGTTCAGGTCTTTGTTACACCGAATAATTAATTGGTCAATGTGGTCTTTCCAAGTGAGTTTTCGGTCGAATATCATACCTAGGTATTTGACACTATTCTTAAACTCGATTTTCTGTCCTCCTAGTGATAGCGTGATGTCTGTGTTCTGTTTATTTGAGAATAGCACACCGGTAGTTTTGACAGCTGAAAATTTGAATCCCCATTTATCGGCCCAATCGCTGACTGTATTCAGTACCCTTTGCATTATACTTGTTAATTTTTTTATCGAGCCAGCAGATTTCCACATGGCAGCATCGTCAGCAAAAAGTGATTGTTCAATTTCAATGACATCAATAAATAAATAGGCAGTATATATTCATTCCCAGCGCGTATGAGCTACTGTTCCAGGAACTCCACCGTGCCTTGAAGCCCACCTTGTTAATTAATCCAGCCATCTCCACAAGCCTAATCCTGTCCTACTAAATATTTCTCACCTGGTATAACACTATTGTTATAATACTGTTGACATTTACTCAAGGAACTGTATATATACTGCTAATTCAGCGCTCAGTATCAAATACTCCAATGGAATGCCCGAAGCATCGGGAAAAACGGGGACAATCTTAAAGTCTTAGTAAATGAAATCAACCCAGATACAATTTGTGTTCAGGAAACATTTCTGAAGTCAGGAAAAAATAAATCTACAATAAACGGATATAAGTCGTATAGAGCAGACAGACTTTCAGGTGCACTAGGGGGAAACCTGATATTAATAAAAGAGGATCTGATTCACATCGAACTAGATAAAAGCCCTACCAGTGACGATCTCGAATGGCACGCTATTCAGGTCTTCTTCAACAACAAAACTATTAACATCATTACTTTATATGCCCCAGGAAGTCTAAAGAAAATCTCCCCAAAAGAACTGGACAACATCACAAAGAAATTTAACTCCCCTATCATCATATGCGGTGATTACAACAGTCATAACCCTATGTGGGACGACAATTGCATCAAGGCAGACGAAAAAGGCCAAGTAGTGGAAAAATGGCTTGCCCAAAACAACCTATGCTATTTAAATAATGGCCACGGGACGCGAATAGACATGAACACCGGTAAACTATCTGCAATTGACTTAACTATTGTCTCCCCTGATTTAGCTGTTAAATCCGAATGGGAAGTGATTCCTGACACGCTTGACAGCGACCACTTCGCCATTCTGACGAAAATTAGTATAAAACCGGACTCTGAAAGGACAGACGCCCCTCCAAAATTTCAGTACTCCAAAGCCGACTGGAAAAGCTTCCAGAAAGACTGTCAAAGCCTAAATCATGACGAGATATTCAATTCCGATCCAGAGATGTTCAATGAAAACATTACAAATTCACTACTTAACATAGCACAAAAATATATTCCGATATCACAACAGCGCCACAACAAAAACCCGGTTCCCTGGTGGAACCCAGAGTGTGCAAAGAATATTGCGGCCAAAAGGAAGGCACTTAGAAAATTAAAAAAAAGTAGGCTCCAAAGTGATCACGCGAACTACAAGGAACTCAAAATTATAGCTGAAAAAAGTGTCAAAGAAGCTAAATGAAAATGTTGGGAAGACTTTTGCAACACTATAGATACCAAAACGAATTCAAAAAAAGTATGGAACAAAATAAAAAATATACAAGGAAAGCTAACAAACACAGTCCCTGTACTGAACAAAACTAAAAAAACGAACAAGGAAAAGGCAGAACACCTCGCCGAATCTTTCGCTTCGAACAGTAGTGATAGGAACCTGAAACCAGAATTCAGAAAAATTAAGGAAGAGACAACGATACAAAGCGATCTGGACGATCATTTAGAAAACTATCTCAATGCAGACTTCAACATTAATGAATACCACAAACTATACACTGTAAAAAAGAGAGCTCGCCTGGTGAAGACAAACTACGATACACGATCCTTAAAAAAACACAGAAGCTAATTTTGAAACTAATTAATGTCAGCTGGCAGACCAAACAAATTCCAAGTAAATGGAAAACATCCATCGTTATCCCAATCCCAAAACCAGGTAAAGATCCATCCGACAGCAACTCTTACCGCCCAAATTCTCTCACTTCAAATCTATGCAAAATAATGGAAACCTTGGTAAAGAATAGACTGGAATTTCATATAGAAAACAACAACTTATTAAACAAAACTCAAAGCGGATTTCGTAAGAACAGAAGTACGTTAGACCATATAGCCAGATTACAACACTCAATAAAAAAGGGGAATGCCAAACATCAGTAGACACTAGGTATCTTCCTAGACATAGAAAAAGCATTTGACCTTGTATGGCAGGACGGCATAATTATTCAATTAAGCAGACTTGGAATTAAGGGAAGAATGCAACACTGGATAAAAAACTTCCTAAACAATAGAAATTTTAAGGTTCGCATAGGAAATACCCTATCCACCGACCATGAATTAGACAACGGTACCCCTCAGGGAAGCGTCATAAGCCCTACCCTTTTTAACATCCTCATCAATGGCCTAGTCAATGAAATTGACACGAAACATCCGGAAGTAGAACAGTCTCTATTTGCTGACGATTCTGCCCTCTGGAAAACCGCACGCTCCATAAAAAAATTGACAGGTATAATGCAAAATACACTAGATACAATTAGCGGCTGTGCCGATAAATGGGGCTTCAAATTTTCCGCCCTAAAAACAACGGGCATTATATTTTCAAACAATAAACACATTGACGTTAAACTAACAGTAGGAGGTCAGAAAATTGAATTCAGAAATATTGTTAAATACCTAGGTATGATCTTTGACAGAAAACTCACCTGGAAAGACCACATCGACCAACTAGTCCTCCGGTGCAATAAAGACCTGAACCTCTTGAGGTGTGTGTCTGGGACAAACTGGGGAGCGAGTAAATATAGTCTGATAAAATTATACCAAACCGTAATCAGGTCAAAAATAGATTATGGGTCCTTCGCCTACCAATCAGAATGTAAGACACAACTAAAAAGAATAGACAGCATCCAATATTCTGCTCTAAAAATATCTACTGGAGCCTTCAAGGGAACCGCCTTATGTAGTCTTCAAATAGAAACCAATGAGAAACCCTTACATTTAAGACGAGAGGAACTGTCCCTGAAATATACAGGAAAAACTAGAGCTAAGGGCGAAAATCACCCATGCCAAAAACTTTTTGAAGATAAAAGTGAATATGAATATTTAAAGAAAAACTGGGAAAAAGACTCCGCCCCCCTCGGCTACACCGTAAATAACCTATTCCAAGAGCACGAAATACCCATCGCACACATCTGCGACACAGACAAAATCACTAGACCACCCTGGGAATTAGAGTCGCCCCACGTGGACACAAGTATTCACGACTACCTCACAAAGAAGGACAACCCAGACTTTATAAGAGCCACCACCCTTGAATATATCAACCAAAACTGGAAAAACTACTTAAAAATCTATACAGACGGATCGAAAAACACAAGTAATAACACAGGATCAGCTTTTGTTATACCTGAGCTCAACATACAAAATGGTTTCAAACTTCCAGACAATATGTCTGTATACACTAGCGAACTGATTGCTATAATAAAGGCTCTCGAATGGATCATCGAGCACAAACCAATCCGTGCGGTGATACTCAGTGACTCCCTTAGTGGACTCACATCCATCCAAAATTCTATATCTGACAGTAGACCTGATCTCATACACAAAATAGAATGTATATGTACACAAATACACAACGAGGGTATAGACACCATTTTAGCATGTGTACCCGCGCATGTCAACATCAGAGGTAACGAAGCAGCAGACAAAACTGCCAAAGACAGTCTTGCTAAAACTACACACGATGTGCCAATAGGATTAGGATATAAAGAACTCAACACTATCATTAGACACAAAATAGATAGCAAGTGGCAAAAGGAATGGAACGAAGAAGAACGTGGACGGTGGTTACATAAGATCCTTGATGGAGAGAAAAGACAAGCCCAGGGATTCAAGTTAGACAATAAACGTGATGACCGCATAATCACCAGATTAAGACTAGGCAAAACCGGACTTAAATCACATCTGTCCATGCTTCTGAAAACACCTTACCACTCTGTACCGCATGCAACAATGTAGAAGAAACAATAGAACACGTGCTACTTGAATGCCCAATCCACAGCCAACAACTTGTGGCACTTAGAAACGAATTAAAACAATTCAACACTCCCTTAACATTACCAGCGTTATTAAACCCTAAGCCCCCCATTAGAAATCAGGTATTCAAGTCCTTAATAAATTTTATCAAAACTGCTGGTTATTACTCCAGTATATAATACTACCGCCGTACATGCGCAGTCAGCAATTTTTTCCCCCACATAATCAACTACTAGTACACCAAGTACTATGACACGATTTGATAGAGGCCAAATCATTCTTCTGACTTCAACAAATGGTATGGTTGCAGCGGAGTTACCTTGATACTGAGGGCCGTGTGCACCATAGCCATACAAAACATTAAGGCCATAATAAACTATCCATACATAGCATCCGGCCAAAATGTCAGACACATTTAGAAATAAAATAGGCATGGCAACAACGGAGTTACCTTGATACTGAGGGCCGTTTGTTCCACTGTCCTACAAAACAAACGATGGCCAAATCTAATTGAATTCATGACAACATTAGCACGGCCAAATCGCATATAGCGAGCAGTATTCGGCATAAAATATAGGAAATGATGATGGCGGAGTTACCTTGATACTGAGGGCCGACTATCTCATTGCCCTACAAACGCAATATAGGACGTAGACCTGCCGCCCTGTGCCCCTATACACACTCCAAGCAATTGTTACAGGCACAGATTTCTGGAGGAGCCCACCCTGTTCCCAAGGGCGTCGTTAGTGAAGTCGATCCGAAAAATCCTGAAGACGCCCTTGGTTCTCCCAGTTTTTTTCTGGACGGCTTGGTGCGTACAAAGGGGTACCAAGACAAAGGAATCATACACGCGATTACAGTGAACTCATATTTACCAGTATAACTTAACCAAAAACCAAAAAGAGACTTACGAAATTGTACATATAGCGATTCTTATTTACTTCTATTTATATCTCATACTAATCTCTCATTGTTATTTATTTATTTATTTATTTATTTAGCGCTGGAAAAGATATTCAATAAACAAAGTAATGTACCGCGAAATTCGAATAAAACATTCAGTTGATGGGCCCCGAAATCCGAATGGGAAGCGGCCCTTAAACTACAATTTCAATCAAAATTCTACTCGAGAATACTAGCGCCTAATAAATAGCAGTGTAAATTGACTCCAAAATGCCGTATTGTGCCGCCTACGGTTGTATAAAGGAGCAGAAAAAAGGTTGTGGGTTGAATTTTTTGTGTAAATGTGTTGACCGTGAACACACCTACAGCCTCCCGGAGCTTTGCCTGATTCACGATATTAGGATCGTAAAACTGGACCATAATTTGTAGCGGCATATTCTCCTAAGTAGTATATTTCTGGAATCTCACCGTCTCTTAGTAATAAAACTGTATGTAAAACCGCCAAACACCTTTTAGGTGTGTATCCTGTTACAGCGATCAGCGATACGGATTTGATATTTTGGAACATCATGATGTCTTGCCGGCATCATTGAAAACTGTTGACCGCTTCTCTCTTGCAGGAAACAAGCCTATGTTTTTGTATACTTTTGTCTTTTTGAATTTGGTGCTAATACTGTTATATGGAAATGGAATAGGTCTTTCGATTATGGACGCGGATATTCTCTAATGGACGACGGCTGGATTATGAATGACGGACTAGACGCTTGTAATCGCATATTTCTGGAATCTCATCGTCTCATAGTAATAAATCAGTATCTAACACCAGACTCCTTTTAGGAGTGTACGTATAGTTGACATATCCGTTGCTGGAGACAGATCAACCCCAATGTAAAAGTGTTGACCGTAAACACACCTACAGCCTCCCGAAGCTTTGCCTGATTCACGATTTTAGGATCGTAAAACTGGAACACTGTAGCGGCATATTATCTGACGTTGTATATTTCTGGAATTTCACCGTCTCTTAGTAATAAATCAGCATTTAACACCAGACTCCTTTTAGGAGTGTACGTAGTTAACATAACCGTTGCTGGAGACAGATCAACCCAACGGTTATGTTAACTACGACCGGTTATGTTATCAGACCAATGTACCCTCAACACGCTTATGTCGTTAACTAAGAAATATATCATTAACAAGAAGACCGAATCCAAACAACTTCATAAACAGGCTGTATTGGATATTTTCGAAAGTCACTACAAGACGGAACGACATATCGCAAGCACAACACAGAAAATGGATAAATTCCATTGTATTTTCGAAAATTACTCCAGAACGTTGTGAGAGCTGATGAATTGAATAGTTTATTTGCGTAAAGGTTGTGCCCAGCAGGGCTAAAACGCAATCATACATACATATAAAACATATACAACTACAAACACCAGACAACAGATAAATCATGCAAATGATGTGAGAGGAGTGTGTGAGGAATGGTAGGGAAAGTGACACAGTGACAACGCACAACAGAAAAGCTTTAGGAACGTGTACCACTGTATTATAAAGAGAATAAATATATTAATATGTACATATATGTTTATTTTTCACAATGAGAGAAATTGTATCAATTATTATGCAATCGTTGTTAAGTGCTCTTTGTTGTTATACAATGTATAATGTGTATATAAGTGTGTAAGATTACATTGAAAATGAATGAAAATATTCATAAAACTGACTGACTGACTGACTGACTGGCTGACTTTATTACACTCAGACCACTATATTGTGGTATATGAGGTACATTCTCATGACAATTGCGGGTACACAGAAGGACATTATAATGTGCATAAATTAAACTATATATATGCGTATAATTTACCAAGGCAGTATTTATACATGAGCAGTGTGACTAACGTCACAGGACCTACGAAGTAGGGTAAGCATTAGGACTCCGACGCGAACTGAACTCTTGGAAGTCCCCACCCTCAGTTGAAATCCTGCCTATATTAAGATGGGCACTGCCCAAGTCAGAATCACCAGTGATTTTCATCAAAAATCAACGATCGCCGATTTAATTTTACAATTTTTTAACTAAAGGAAACAGATTGCATAATAAAAAGTTCAGTACATTTCAGGCTTTACGTCTGAAAATACATTTACATCTCTTCAATGGTTTTCAGTGCCCTTGTCAGGACCAAAACAACTTTTTGAATCACATTATTTTCCCAACAATACAACATGTAGTTTACGGTAATTCAACTCAAGACCAACACCTTCACGGCACATTCTTGTACTCCCAGCCTTATCACATTTGATGGCATGTTTAGCGGGCTGTTTAATGTCTAAGCTAGGAAATGTTCCAGGGTAGTTGACAGGCATGCAAAAAGATACTATAGTAATTGTGAGTGTCCGTGGTGATAATTAATCAAGGTTGCCGCTAAGAATCGGTCCGAGAAGAGAGAATGAGAGGGCCTGACAGATGGACATATTGTGTGATACTTCTGTAGTTATGGGAATTAAGAGAAGGTATATTGTGTAAAAGGAATGTGGGGATTGAACAGTGTCTATGTCCTACATGATCTGGGTAAATAAGCACAAGGGAAACTACTGGGATATTTGATTGAGGAAATAAGAGGGAATACTGGGTGGAATTAGTATGGCATTGGATTATATGACCTTTAGTGAGCTGGGATATTTCATTGAGGAAAATGAAGGGAAATACTGGTTGAATAACTGGTGTATATGTACCGGTATATGAATGTGTGAAAATACCGAGGTAGCCTATAAGTTATAGACGATTAAGGGAAATAGAGGACGGAATGGGAATATATCAAGGGGAACAGATTGTATTGTCTGTGGCTATGGTATGAGGGAGCATGTGTCATAATCTGTATGATTAGGCACAGTGAATGGGAAATGGTGGGATATTGTATTGAGGAAAATGAGAAATACTGGGTGATATTTATATGGCACTGGTTTTATGATTTCGGGAAATAGGCAAAGTGACGGGAAATACTGGGGTATTTTCGGGGAAAATGAAGAGAAATGGGTGAAATAATTGGTGAATATATAGAGATGATTAAGAGAAATAGAGGTAAGACTAGGGACCTGATCAGGACTAGATGAAACGGAAAAAGATGTAAATAAGATATAATGGGGAATTACCGATGGCTATGCGTTATTGGTACGAGGGAGCATGTGTAGGGCGGTGTGGGGGAACGCGTTTGTACGGTATACTCTGTATAAGGGGGAAAAAGTGGGATATTGCATTGAGGAAAATGAGAAATACTGGGTGAAATTTCCATGGCACTGGATTTATGATGTCGGGAAATAGGGTGAAATATTAAATGTTGAGTGAATGGGGAGGATGAGTGGCTATTGGGAGATTTAATTATGAGTGTCCAGTGTGATAATTAAGTTGCCACTAAGAATCGATCCGGGAATTAAGAGAGAATGAGGGGGCTTGACAGATGGAAATATTATGTGATACGTCTGTAGTTATGGGAATTAAGAGAATGTATATTGTTTAATAGGAATGTGGGGATTAAACATTGTCTATGTGACACTGTTAAGAGGGATCATGTGTAGGGCGGGTTGGGGGAAACGGGTTGCATGGCGTGTTCGCACGACCTGTGCCCATCGCGGTGCGATGGAGTGCCCAAGTACATCCATCCATCCATCCATCTGCTATACAGGAGGGTTGTGATGGGGGCGAATTAATAGTGGGTGATTTGACTTCAATAAAAAACAGCATTGAAACAAACACATCAGTAAAATACATCAAACGTGCACATGTATACATGGCTGTTTTGGGAGTTCAACTCAACAGTTTGCTTATGTGTATATTAATATTTCTACATTACCTAGAAATAACTACAGACTTGTACTACCTGTACTTCGAGGAAATATTAAAAAAACAATGAGGAAATTATTAAAGACTTATATTCACCTGTGACACCCTCATACATGTATGCACTGATGAAGCCAAATATTTAAACACACACACGGGGGGGGGGTTAAATGTTCTTGATTTAGCTCTACCAAAAGACACAAGAATACTAGAACATATGTAATAATACCTACTAAAAGTATATTGGATCATATTTAGCTTTATCCACCACCTGCAGCATAAACAAGATATCTGAGGGCAATTATTATGTGTTTCTTCATTGTGCTTGTGCAAAATCTGTATATCTGAGACTGTATGCAGTGTGAAGGGTTACCCTAGAGGACACCGACCACTGTAATTTGATGTGACAAGCAGCACGAGTAGAAACCAGCCTTATCTCAGTGGGCTTGGATATAAATCACTGTTAAAAACCACAAGGCTCGGATAGAGCCTCTCTCTGTGTTTGTTCCAAGGAGTATAATGATTCTATGTGATTCTGCTGAGCATAGCCGGTAAAGACGAATAAATAGCGTCTCTACATCCTCAGTGGCATAGTGGAATGTGTTTCAATGGCAGGGTATTTTTAGACGGACAGTAACTGATACTCATTAAATGCGATAAAACGCTGGAGCAAAACGGACCACAGTTTTCTTGGCAATGATGAAATGATTGGATGTGAAATAGGATACACGTTAAAGGCTACAGCTTACATATATCTATAACAATATACTGAAGTGTTAATTATAAATCTAATTTTAATCAGAATTATTTCAGATCAGAACTTGATGGTAACAATGCCCTAATGCACGTTCATGCCAAAAATCAAGGTTCTAATGTCAACGGTTCTCCTTATTTTGCCGATTAAAGGATTCGGATGGACTGACTCATTACCGGACAATTTGCGATCTGTAGCCTACTTCGTAGGAATAATACTGGTTAATTCTATATTTCTCAGCATCCTACATGCAGTATTTGTTCATAATTTAGAATGTTTGGATAACAGTGTCCAGAAATTTACATATCTTTATAAGTTGTGGCTTATATGAACAACAGAAAATACCTTTGAGTTTGAAAACAGAGGGGTTATTAGTAAAATATTGGTGAATGAACAGTTTTCGATCGCTTGTAAAGAAAGAACATTGAAGTACATAATGAAATTCATCTCCAATAGATTCACTGGTACATAATTTACAGGTTCTGTCATTTCTTGCTATATTTTCCCATCTTCCTGTCTCAATAGGGAGTCTATGATTCGAAGTGCGGAATTTTGTGAATAAGATTCTGAATTTGGAGGGTAGTGTTATTAAATATTTTTCGAGATGTAAAGTTTCTTTAAACACTTGATAAAAGGTACCTCAGGCGTATTTCAATGTTCTTTTTCATGACATGTACACTTGGAAAAGACTGGGACAACCAAATATTGTTCATTCCACATTGTTGAAATATTAATTTGACATTTGCTATCCACTTGTGTTGATAAACATCCTGTTCTGTGTCTCGGAGAAGTAAATTGTACATCAAACAAGATAATTTCGGTTTATCACCCCCCATTAAAATATGTCCCCAAAACGAGATAATTCTTTTCTTGACCAGTAACAAATAGATCGGAGTTCCTTTATTTACTCGAAGGATGTACCTAAGGAATTCTAAATTTCAATAATTCTAAGATCTTCACATCCCCATACTTCACAACCATACAACAGTATCGGCGAGATGACTTTGTCAAATAAGGATAAATGCAAGTCAATAGGAATATCAAACTGTTTTATTTTCCGTTTTAACATAAATATGGCTCGCTTAGCACTATCAACTAAATATTTCTTTGCCTGCACAAAACTTCGGGTTTGGGAGAAGTTAACACCCAGATGCTTATACATATTAGCAATGTCAATACTAATATTACCAAAATGGAAAGAGTATGCATTGGTATTCCTCGCTCCGAATATTACAAATCTAGTTTTGCTGACATTTACGTTCATTCTTCATGTTTCACAATACATGGCAAATACATCTATATTGCTTTGCAGTTCTCTTTCGTTGGTTGCCAATATTATTGTGTCATCTGCATATATCAATACCAATAACTTTAGGTAATGAACTAAGTTATCATCGAAAGTTGTGAGATCTATACCAGAGCAATTGTGAGCAAGTAAAAATGATTCACGGTCGTTTAAGAACAATGCGAAGAGCAGAGGAGATAAATTTTCACCCTGTCTAACACCAATATTGCAATTAAAGAATTCAGTTTTTGTCGCCATTATGTAAAACACAAGATTTTATATTCTGATATATAGTGTAAATGACTGCGAATATCTTCCCTTTGATATTGTACGACAATAATTTTACCCAGCGGCCGTTGCGCCAGACTGTGTCAAATGCCTTTGCAAAATCAACAAATGCACAATACAATTTTTTTTCCTAGCTTTAAGAAGTTCTATCAGAGAATACAATACAAAAATATTATCAGCTGTAGAATAACCCTTACGGAAGCCAGTTTGATTCTCGTTTAAAATTCCTGTAGTTTCAACAAATTCATTTAATCGGTTGTTGAGTCTGGAAGTAAAAAGTTTTCCGAGGCAGCTCAAAAGGGTTATAGGCCTATAATTGCTGGGATCTTGCTTATCTCCCTTACCCTTGAAAATAGGCTTTATCATTCCTATTTGCCACTCCTTGGGGATAATTCCAGAATCTAAGATAGAGTTGAACAGCAGTTTATAAGTCGGCAGTAGAGCGGTAATACTATTTTTGATGAATTCATTTTGTATCCCATCAATCCCGGGTGATTTATTGTTTGTTAATGATTTTATTCTAGATTCAATTTCAGCTTCGCTTATTTCTCTGTTTAATACGTTGTCGCACTCTCCGTTATTAATATGAGATGAAAGATCCTCCTCCTCTTCCCTCTTCTGGATTAGCAGAATTAAGATCTTTGAAAAATTCAAATAAATGTTCTATGGGTATTGAATCTTTGTCATCATTATACTCAGAGCTGTTTAGTAATTTCCAATGAGATTTGGGGTCATTTTTATTGAGTTTGCGTAATTTATCTTGAAATCTTTTCTTGTTCGCTTTAATGTGCTTTTTCAGTGTGCGTTTATAATTGTGACTTTTGTAAATCATATCTGTTTTGTTATTGCCAGTTTTTGCAAGATTGAATTTTTTTCGTGCTAGATGATATTTGCGGCGTGCTGTTCGACATTCTGGTCCAAAATAAAATTTTGATTTTTTGTCTTCTTTTCTGTATATATTAGATCAGGTTTACACTTGTCAAAGCTATCTGTCAAAATTTCCGAAAGTTTTTCACATGCTGAATCTAGAGTTATCAAAAGAGTTATCAAAATTATTTTCTTTGCGTGCAGTTAGGAGTGTATCGTTTATGGCTTGAAAAATGGACAGTTCATCGTCTACACCATGTGGGTTACAAGATATGATCAAGGATTATTATCCGCGGTGGGGAGGAGGTGAAAATGATTGTTATATGGTTAATTTCCATTGTGCACTTGGTATGCCTCACAGGATTGGCCGGACCTCTGCCCCACTTGATATTGGGCTGATATTTAATGGGGGAATGTGCATGTACACGATGAGAAATTTTAATGAGTTTTTCTTCTTTTGTTGTTCGGCTAGCGTCGTCACTCAATGGTTCACCTTTCTCATAACCAATAAAACGACTGTTGTGGGCAAGATCTAGTGTTGCTCTAGACGGAAATATGACGCAAGAAAACTCGATGATGAAGCCGAGATTGATTTTATTCAATCCTCCAATTTCCAATTATACAAATATACGCAATTGAAACAATAACCAGCAGTAGGTCACAATCAAAGTTCTTGTAGACAGATCGTACAGTCAAATATCAAGTCATGATGTTATATGACATACTGAGACAGAACGCCAACTGTCTCAGGAGACCAGATGTTAAAAGTCTAACTCATTGTGAAATTACATTGAATTTTATACAGTAAAACAAACAAAGTACTCGAACCAGAGGCTGGTACAAAACTCTTAACTCCAGGATTGTAACAGTTAATTAGGGACCTGCCGGAATAACCACTTGAGCTCTGCCTACACTCATACAGGCTGTTTAACCACAATGATTTAAATAGCATACATATATATTACATTAAATGGAAGACAATTTATAGTAAATGCATCTCTCTCACACACAGCCCGCAAATCAAGTTATATTTGAGAATACAATTAAATCTTGAAGTGCCAACCACTTGCTCTACCAGACACCAATTATCAGCTTATCTTTAATGGTCAGTGTTTCCCTGGTCACTTCAGCTACAGGCAGAAATCTATACCATACAGGGTTCAGCATTTCCTGGCTTCTATTCAACTAGCATATACGCCCCCAACTTTAACATGCTGTATATGCACGTCCCGATCAAAACCGTGAATTGACATGTGGACTAAATAAACAATTTCCACAAACTGATTTCGGCAGATGTAAAATTCAAATAGATACATGCGAGGCGTCCCCCTATATCCATATAAATTCTACAACGAGTTTGGATATGTTTATCTGGAGTCGACCATAAATTATCAGTAATGTTATAATGAAATGTACAAATACTATATATTTCCCGGAATTTTATTCAGTCCTGATAATAAAAGTCATATGATGTTGACAAACAGTAAATCATGTTTGCTCAACCTGATGAGTTCGATTGATTGGTGCCACAAGATATATAGAAACTCGTAAGAAAAAAAGAATGTCCACATTTGCAGCTTTTATAGATTTTAATAAAGCCTGCGATTCGGTGAATGGAAATTTGATGTGGGTAAAGCTACAAAACTCTGGCTTGAATCCTAAGTTCTTAAATGTTATAAAAGCAATGTACCGTGAAGTGTATAGATGAGTCCATCTGAACGGCCACGTGACCGAGTGGTTTATGGTCGAGAGTGGTGTTGAACAAGGATGTGTTTTATCACCTTTGTTATTCAACCTATATGTGAATGACCTAGCTATATATCTTAAAGGCCTTAATCTTGGTGTCGATATTGATGGAGAAAACGTTAGTCTGCTCATGTATGCCGATGACATTGTTTTAGTATCTGAGACAAGCCGAGGACTCAAAGTCCTTCTGAGCGACCTGAATACTTGATGTGAGAGAAACTTTATGACTGTAAATGCGGATAAATCAAAGATAATCCATTTTGGAACTCATCAGTAGACCGAACGAGTGACGATTTTATTCGTGGTAGTCATCAGTTAAAACTTGTGGAGAAATACATGTATATAGGTCTGTTATTGATCGATACGTTTGACTATTATGTGATGTCAAAGTGCGTAGCCCAATCTGCTGGTAGGGCATTAGGCCTTTTAATAGCGAAATGTAAAAGCTTTGGTGGTGTACTTTTCAGTGTTTTGACTAAACTTTACGACACTCCTTTTTGGAGCAGCCATTTGGGGTACTCACGAATTCCCACATATTTATGCTATACAGAATCGAGCTGGAAGATTTTATCTCGGGTTGGGCAAATATGCACCTAATGTGGGTGTGAGTGGAGACCTTGGGTGGAGTCCTATGTCAGTCATCTTATGGAAAACTGTTGCCAGCCAATGGCTAAAATGTACATCGCTACAAGCCACTAGACGCAATCGCCGAATATTTATATGTGCAAATAAGTTAGCAAAACCGGTGTGTAAAAATTGGAATTTTAGAGTACATAAGTTATTTTTGTCTATACAGTGTTCACAGTTTGTGAATATAAATGCCAGGTATGGGAAGAAATTCGTAGGCAAAACGGTTGAAAAGGCACTGTTGGATAATTTTAAGCAGAATTGGAAAAGGGATTTGGAGCAAAATAACGCAAAGCTTAGAACATACAAGTTATTTAAGAACACGTATAAATGTGAACCCTATGATAGAACAATACTGTCCAGGAAGCGCAGCAGTGCTCTGGCTATGTTCCGTTCATGAGTGGTGCCTATACGATTAGAAACCGGACGATATGTAGAGGCCCGAATATGCCCGATTTGCCAGTCGGGAGTCGAAGATGAAATGCATGTGTTATTGGAATGCCCCGCATTCGAAGATCTTAGGGGCCATTCAAAATTTATCCTGAGGGGGGGGGAGGCGGTGGAATTTGAGGGGGGGGTCACCAATAACTTCGAGCCCTACGAAGGGGGGGTCATGTGTAACTAGACTGTGTGTAGAGGGGGGTCATCAGTAACTTGATAAATGATGATGATAAATGGACAGCTGTTCAGCTAAGATTTCTTGAGCTTCTGTATGAATTTCATGTTTTTAATGTTGAAGAACCAGGGTGGACTTTAGATCAGGAAACACATGTATCAGAACACGGCTTTGTTTATCCATGGAGCCTACTAAAACAGTAGGCTCTATGGTTTATCATAAGCCTAAACAACATACAGTACCATAGATAGACCTATGTTCTGTTAGCATTAATCTCTGTACAAACCTCCTGTAGTGTAGTAGGACATGAGACTGGTAAATGGCTTTATAATCATATTTACTCTTCTCAAGATGTATTAAAAGCTAGGCCCCTATTCATACCAGCTAGATTTGAGTTAGTACACAGTGCATCTAGCAAATCCTTTATCTAAACACATCGAGGTGCAGTGCAGCCTGGACATTGTGAACATAATAACTAGCTAAATGAATATAGCCTGCATTTTGAGACTGAAACAAACCATTCAATAATTTATGCTGCCCCAAAGTTGAAGAAATAAATTGTGGCGTACTACAAGACAAGTTCCACTGACGGTAGTTAATGTCATGATGAGAATAATATTATAAAATATAATAATTTTAATAGTTTTATAATAATAATAAAACGCTGTCTATTTTTTGCAGGGTTTTTGTAGCGAAGCCGACATGATGAATGCATGACATTGATCATGTGGATTCGTCCGTATTTTTATCAAGTTTATCTCTGTGTCAGTACAACAAACATAACCTCATTGTTTCCCTGAGCGGTTGTATGTAGTATTATCTATCATCATGATGCAATATGACATAATTTTACCCCAAACCGGTGAATGCGAATAAATACGTCATACAGATTGAGAATGTAATCTCCTCGCTCCTCGCAGTTACGTCGTAATGCAGAACTGTCACGTTCCCTGTCACATTTTCATATCGCGAATCACTTTATCAACGAATAGCTCTTCATATTATTAACGTGTTTTCAATTGGTCTTAATATAATTCCACACTGCATCATTTAGTGCCCCTGGCTATGTTGGAATGGTGTACGGACATTTCCCCCAGTGGGTATTTGTCCCGGTGGACATTTCCCCCCAGTGGACATTTCCTCCACCCTATATTTTTAGGTTATTTTGTACATGGTTTTTAAATAATTTTGTAATAACGCAATTTTTTTTCTATAAAGATATAAGGATTTCCACATATGTTTTACGATAATTGAGTCACAAAGTGATAAGATATTATACATATACACAGTATATATCAGTATTATACAGTCAGCACATTTTAAAACAATATAAAAGATGTATACATGGTATATAGCGTAACATTAACTGTTCGTTGGACGGCGTCATGAAGTCATTTGATGAGCATAAAACCGAACTGAAGTGAAAACTGAGGTAAAAAATAGAACAAAATAATATTGTTTACAAATACATCTTTTATTTTACCATGATATAATGTTTTCTTAAAATGTTAAAATATATAATATGTATATGATTTATATGTTATCACTATGTGATCCATTATATTGTTTAAAAATGTGCTATATAATATATGATGTGCCAAATTATTTAAAAACTATGTTCAAAATAACCTAAAAGTATAGGATGGGGGAAATGTCCATTGGAGGAAATGCCCACCGGGGGAAATGCCCATGGACATGTCCGCTGAAGGAAATGTCCACTGGGGGAAATGCCCATGGACATGTCCGCTGAAGGAAATGTCCACCGGGGGAAATGCCCATGGACATGTCCGCTGAAGGAAATGTCCACTGGGGGAAATGCCCATGGACATGTCCGCTGAAGGAAATGTCCACCGGGGGAAATGCCCATGGACATGTCCGCTGAAGGAAATGTCCACTGGGGGAAATGACCTGGACATGTCCGCTGAAGGAAATGTCCACTGGGGGAAAATGCCCATGGACATGTCCATGAAGGAAATGTCCACTGGGGGAAATGCCCATGGACATGTCCGCTGAAGGAAATGTCCATTGGGGGAAATGACCTGGATTCGTCCGGGAATTGGGCATGTGTTTGTGGTGAGATGGGGGGGGGGTCATTGATAAATATGGTATCAGGTGAGGGAGGGTCACTGGTAACCTTCCAGCCAAAGGAGGGGGGTCACACATAACTTAGGGTCATCAGTTGAATTTCCACCGCCCCCCCCCCCCTCCCCTCAAGATAAATTCTGCACCAAGATAACCCTTAAGTTAGACTTCCGCACTGACGTCAGTTTCATGTTTCGTCCACGACTATGGTTGGCGCAAGTAGACAAAATTTCACAAATAGCCCTCGGGTTAATTCGATTTAATCCTGGGACTAAATCGACCAATTGTAATACATTTTCTAAACCCCGGATTATATTCATTTAGTTATCGGACTAAATGATTTAGCCCGCGGGTTGATTTGATCCAGTCCTGGACTGAATGATTTAACCCGCGGACTAGATGATTTAAACCGCGGACTAGATGATTTAGCCCGCGGACTAAATGTACTCAACCCTAGGACTAATTCGATTCACTTAGGGCTAAATTCACCAATTGTAATACATCTCCTAAACCTCGGGTTATATACATTTAGCTCTCGTACTAAACGATGTAGCCCTCGGACTTGAATATTTAACCTCCGAAGTGATTGGTTCAATCCTTGGATTGAATGATTTAACCCGCGGACTAGATAATTTAACCCGCGGACTAGATGATTTAAATCGCGGACTAGATGATTTAGCCCGAGGTCTGGATTGTCCAATCAATTGTGCGTTTCTAGACCGCATATTTCACAAGCTTGGAGTTAGGCAAATTAAGAAGCCTACACCACCAGTATTCCCGTTAATCTTGGCTTTGGAATTCTGCCCAATTCTGCCCGCACAGCAGCATCACATGCCTTTTTGTTCACCCCAAGAGTAAACTTGCAAAACTTGGTATGAACACTTTCAATTGGGGAACATTCGTGAATATCTCAACAGCCCAAATTTCGGAATTATATAAAAGAATTGGTTTGACCACGCTATCAAAAATCTTTGTGTACATGTAGTGCTGTATAACTACCAGGCCTGGTACATTAAAGCCTATAAGGGAGCAGATTACCGCCGTATAACCGATGATAGCTTATCCAGCTGCTCTCCAAGCAAAGCAAACACAAGCAGGATTTAACCCATGTGTTTACACTTTACTGTGATCATGTCAGAATGTTATTACTTGACAACCGGCAGTCATTTGGGGTCTGAGACTGGCAGCCTAACAAATATGAAAGGATCAAAATGAACAAACGCGCCAACTTTATACCACGTGGCCATCTTCTAATCTTGCTCTTGATTAATATGCGGTATAGAAACGCACAACTGATTGGACAATCTAGCCCTCGGACTAAATAATCCAGCCCTCGGACTAAATCATCGAGTCCGCGGGGTAAATCATTCAGTCCGAGGACTGATTCAATCACTCCGAGGGTTAAATATTCAAGCCCGAGGGCTAAATCGTTCAGTCAGAGAGCTAAATATATATAACTCGAGGTTTAGGAAATGTATCACAATTGGTCAATTTAGCCCTAACTAAATCGAATTAGACCTAGGGTTAAATGCTTTTAGTCCGGGGGTTAAATAATCTTATCGAAGATTAATTCAGTCAGTCTGAGGAGTTAAATATTAAAGCCCGAGGGTTAAATCGTTCAGACACAGAGCTAAATGAATGTAATCCGGGGTTTAGGAAATGTGTTACGATTGGTCGATTTAGTCCTAGGATTAAATCGAATTAGCCCTAGGATTAAATCGAATTAGCGCCAACCATACACGACTAGCCAGCATGTCTAATATTGAGCTATTGGCTATCTTGTTATCGCATGAAAGCCTAGTTCATATCAGCGCCAAAACCTGTGCAGACGTATTAGAGCGTCGCAGAAATATTGTGTATAGTAGGGAACATTTTCAATTAGTGTATTTTAACTATTATGTGTTGTATTTTATGTATGCTAAATATTTTTTAATCCGTCTCTCATAAATCTATATGAGTGGTTTGCGGTATATTTGTATCTACTCATAGAAATGTATATGTACCAAACAGTGAGACGAATATTCCCTTACCGATAAGTTTCCCCAGGACATATTCTCCCGTGGATGTATCTAGGAAGGATCACCTAGAGCCACTCCCTTGAAAAATCCTTTTTCACCAAAGGATGACTGATGGCTCTTTCGAATCGGGTTCTGATCGACTTCAATTTTCAATTCAATTCAATTCATTTATTTACACCCAGACCACATTCTGTGGTGTATGGGGAAAACAACATGAATATTTGGCAGACGCAGCTTGCCAAAAACGGGAAAAAATATAATCAGATACAAATATTTTAGTGAGGTGGATCAGTAAAGTTATATTTACGTAAGTGACAAAAGCGGGATTTTTTCACCAAAGGATCCCCTAGAGTCACTCCCTTGAAAAATTCTGTGGCTGCAAAAAAAATCACAAGTGTGACGTCACAGTGACGTGTTTTTGACGTTAATAATTTAAATGTATGCTAAAATATAGAATATCCTCAAAGTAAGGTTCCTGAACTGAATCGCACCCGCCACGACTTTTCTGACTGTAACAAGCTGTGTACTCAACAAATTTAGTTAAGATTTCAAAATAGTAACATTTTTCGGACTGTATGGTGAAGAAGAGGAACCGAGTAGTATAGAAAGCAGCAATTTTGGGGTGCGTGGGATGTGTTTGGGGGACCATCCTTGGTCGGAATGCGTCGTGTGAGATGTCAAAGTGAAGCTCTCGTGGTATCGACCACGACTTGAGGGATGCCCATATCATCTGTGACGTCATTGCTTACGTCACAGTAGGAGTAGTACCCAAGGTGGGCATTTTGGGGGTGTGAAGGAAGGTGTTTGAGGTAGAGATGAACCATCCGTGATCCGAATGCGTCATGTGAGATGTCAAAGTGAAGTTCTCGTGGTGTAGACCACAACTCGGGGGATGTCCATGCCATCTGTGATGCCATTGGTGACGTCATCAGTAGGAGTAGTAACCAAAGTGGACATTATGGGGGGGTTTGGGGTAAAGATTGATCATCGGTGGACCGAATGCGTCCTGTGAAGCGTCATCTTGTAGCAAAGCCCGCCAACACCAAGCTTAATGCTTCAACGCTCTGGTGAAATAGCTCAGAAGTTCTGATTTTCCAGATATGCTATGGAATTGTCATTAATTCATCGAAATGCAGTGACGCCCGTCAACGCCCGTTGTTACGGCTTAACGCCCTATCTGTAAGGCTTAACGCCCGTCTCAAGCCCTTAACGACCACCTTAACGCCGTATCTTAACGCCCTATCCTTACTCCCTAACGCACATAGACCAGTCAATCGGCGGACTGAGAAAGTAACCAATCAGTGCAGCAAAAAGAGCATTCGTGGCGTACACACCGCGACATGTAAAAGCATGTAACAAAATGTAGCACAATATATGACTTATTATGTCAGGATGGCCGAGTAATCTAAGGCGCCAGTCTTAGGTGCTGGTCCACAAATGTGGGACGTGGGTTCGAATCCCACTGCTGGCACACCTTTTTCGTTATTCTCCGCCATGTTGTTAAACCATTGTACAAATATAGCACTATATATGAATCATCATGACCACGATAACCAGCGTTGGTCAGGATGGCCGAGTGGTCTAAGACGCCAGTCTCAAGACCTATGAAATTGTCTTCCCCGGGGTTTGGGTATACTGGTCTGCACATGCGGGCGTGGGTTTGAACCCCACCCCTGACTCGCACCCCTTTACTGGTCACACGGGGTCATGGAAATAAAAAACTTGTTGTTTTTGAGATAGTGTAGTCTCTCAATTTCGGGTAAATAAAAGTTAAGGGCAGTAATTCAGCTTAGTAGTATAGAAAGCAAAAACTATCAGGGTTAACGTTTCGGGGAATTTTCTGGAAAAACCCCTGTTCTATTTATAGACCACTTGGGAGTAGTAGACAAAGGGGAGTTTTGGTGGTGCAAACAAGCCCGTTTGGAGAGAGGTGGCCATGTTCGCTCTGGCTACCTGGAAGAGTAACCGGAAGTGACGTCACAGAGGTCATATGCAAATTTTTCAGGTCAACTTGTGGCCGCGGTGGACCAACGCCTCAACGCCTACAATAACACCTTAACGCTTTATCTTAACGCCATAACGCCCTAGCATAACGCCTCAACGCCATGATGTAGACAGATGAGAGAACAACAACAACAAGGATGACAGCTCAATCGTGTTATTAGCCTCTCCAGTACATCATACCCACGCTGGAGGAGCCGCGTCGGGTATGTTTACAATTCAGCTAGGCTCTTGTCCAATTAGAAGCCGCCATTTGAGAAAGTTAAATATTCAGCCAGAATCGCTTTTGGCCTAAGCGTCATCGGACAGGCCAAGATACTGTAACGGCAGCATGTCCTGAAACACTTGTTTGCGCATTTGAGGTGTAGTAAGTAAAGTGGTCATTCTTGAGGTGCGCAGGGATATATTTGAGAGATTGAGGATTTTTATCTCATCCAAAGATGTAGGGTGTCATCTTGAAGCTCTCTCTTGAATGTCATCTGCGACATCATTGGTGACGTCATCAGTACGAGTGGTACCGAAATTTTCATCAGTCGACCAATACATATGGACTAATAATCCCAATATGTACATACACCACCAACACACACCACCACCACCGGGTGTTGACGCCTGTCATCGCCCGGTGGTGGTGATAACTCCTGTAGGGCGGAGCTCATGGAGCTCGGAGCTCTTGGAGTCTGAGCTTGGAGCTCTTGGAGCACAGAGCTCAGAAGTGACGTCATCGTACGCATGCGCACGCCCATGTACTCTATAGCCCGTAGGGCATAGGGTACACCAGGGTAGCTGACTGCAGAGATAATCTAGGCAGTGCATTGTTTACAGATTTCACAATGTCTGCCTGAATGTTTACATGTACCGATACACTGTAGGCCTACGTAAATTGTGGGTGTGGTGAATAAAACATTATTCAGTCATTAAAAGGTCATGACAGCTGATAAAGTGAACTGATTAGAGTGTGATGTATTAACATCATAAAATATAAGAGAATAGATGGTTGTTTATTGTATCTCGATAAAAAATTGTGTTAAATTGATGAAAATGTCCAACAATAATTCCCAATTTGGTGGCCATTTTGAATTCATAAAAGCTGGCGTATCTGCAATATTGTCATGGTACATTTACTGAACATCAGTGTCATGTACCTTTCATGTAAAAGTGTTCAACATATGAAATAGAAATACGTACGAAGGTTAGGCAACACATTTGACTCCCTCCCCCTCCCCTTCCAAATTACAGAATAAATCCCACCCCAAGCGGAGTTCATCTTGCAAGTCCTGAAACAAATCAGCATGCAAAAGATAATACTTTTGTCACAAACGTAAATAACTTCCGATTTTTTACTGTAAGCCCCTCGACTATTTTGCAGTATATCTTTACAGTTACAATAGGAGAGTCGTCCATTACATCAGTACAGTACGGAGATAATAGTTTATCTAGTTTTCTTAAGTACTGGTATGAAAAGTTTATAACAAATTCATCGGAAACTTTGTATATGGGAATGGGAGAGGCGTTAGTATAGGCTTGCCTGTTCGCCGATCCCAGTTTCCCTTTGAGGAAATAAATATATTGTTTAAACCATATGGGAATGATGGCCTCTAATAATTCGTTTACAGAGTAGAACTGTAGTAATTCATTGAGTAACTTATTTTATAATAGTATTTGCATCCATTCTAACAATTAGATAGATATTCCAGGCGAAAAAGTAGTCACATACATCTACTAATAGTATTAATATTAATTTCGAATGTCCCTGGCTATTTCTATTCAATATACCTCATAATAACACAACAGGGAATATTCAATGGACAATGGGAGACAACTGTGGATTGATTACCCCCCTTGGTCAATATATTGTGTTATATACGCCAACTTCTAAATGCCTATCAAAGAAATTATATCAAGCATTATTAAACTATTAAACATGCCCTGTAACCCCTGACCACGTGGCATTGTAAGGGCATATTGTGGTTAACTGTTTAATAAATGCCCAGTGGTTCGTCCAGGGCTTAACTGAAAAAAAGTAAAAAAAAAAAAAAAAAAAAAAAATATATATATATATATAAGGAAAATGTTATGAAGAGGGGGAAAAACGGAAGGCGACGAGAAAAACAGCCTGAAGGAATATATAATCATCATTGAAACTGAATATCATTGAGCATAGAGTAACTGTAACTGTAACTGTACGGTTATGATACCCACAATAATGATTAAGGTGATCTCTCATTAAATACCCTGATAATATGCCATATGAATTTTACAACTTTGACCAATTTAGGTACATATGTGGTTTTACAAAGGTCACTTAGTTTTTGTGGATTAGGGTACCTAGTATAATACTCATTAATGTTTGTTTTTTTTCCTCGTGTCTTCAAAAAAAGGACAAACAAGTAAATAGTGGCCAACTCGATCTGTTGCTAATGGGCATGATGGGCAAACTTGCAATCGGCCCGCCGTCCGCCATCATGGTCCCGCGTAAATTGTCCCGGCGCCAGAGAGACTCTAATTTGTAAGGACGGTTTTGATTGGTTAAAATAGACTACATACCGGAAACGTTTTCTCTTAAACCGGAAACGTTTAAAAATTTTGAATATTACTACCGGAAACGTTTGCTTTTTGACAGGAAACGTCTTTTAAATGTCAATTCATGACATCTGATTGGTTGGTACAAGTTTAAACTTTTTCATCGTTTACAATTTTAAACGTTTGAAAGGTTTAAACGTTGAAAAGAGGGATTTTATGGCGCGAACGGCCCTTCATAAGCTAGAGAACTTGTAACTCAGGCTGCAAGCGCGAATGTGACAGATAAAACCATAGAAAATCAACTGTACAATATGAAATACTGTATTAATGGCCGACAGCGACAAACCTTTTCTTGATGTTTTCCTTATTTCAGTTTCACATACACCAAGCGGTGGTAACACAACCAAATTCAACGTGTATGAACATGCAGCTTGTCAAATTCAGTTGGCCTGACAACTGCTACGGACTATACACGAGTTGATCTAACATAGATTTCGGGGATGGTTTTTCCCAGCCGGTTTCTGATGAGTTTAATATGGAATCTTATGACACTTCTCACGTTCAGACCATGGCTTCTCGGAGTCTTCCCCAAAACATGTCCTCATCACCGGGGTTGTTTGTCCTCAGGAGGAAGGTGATGTTCTTCCACATTCGTAGTAAAGATCTCGGCATTTGTCGAACAGGTATATCCTCTAACAGTATAGCAATGACCACGTTATCTCTTCCAGACTGTACCATACGCATACCCGCCATCTGGATCTCAAACTCTCCCCAGTCACAGGATAGAAACTTCCTACTGATGACAAGGATAATTTTCCTGCTCGAATTGATTGCATCGACGATGTTCCCCTGGATACTTTCACCCACAGGGAAATCTCTATGGTGAAGACAAAGACGATATCTATGTACCTCCTCTAAGAATTCACGTAAAGTAAAACATGTCCATCTGTAGTCCTCGTGGTTATATGCCACAAAAGCATCAAACGGACTGTCGTCTTGAGGAACCTCTTCATAGGTGGTGCCACGTCTACATTTGGTCAGGAACCAATATTTTATGTTGTGACGGTAACGATAGCAGACGACACTAATGCACAAGGCTACGGCGGTGAGCGCTGATGCAGTCAAGGAAAATGTTAGCCAAAATCGACTTATACAAGCTATTTTCATGTCAGTCGTTCTGCCTTCCAAGTTTACTATTAATGTTCTTGTTCCATTCGTCAGAGTACAGGTTAGATTATTCTTCAGTTCCAGCTGTATATCGGTGGTTAGCAACCAAAGTACAAAATCCAAAGTTGAACAGGTACAGAGGAAAGGATTACCGTATAATGACAATAGAAAATCAAAACGCTGTTCTTTATTCAGCTGGGCGACTTGCTCCAGCCATTTCCGGTCTTTTTCGTTTAATGTGATTAGTGAGTAAAGGATATATCCAAATGTCTCAATGACGTCATGGATCGAAGAGTTCGAGGTAGCTCGAGGAACTTGTTGTTGCCTAGATTCAAAGACTGCACACGACGTAATGAAGAGAACAGCTCCCGGTGAATATAGGTCAATCCATTATCCGCCATGTTGAGACTCGTCAGTTTCTCTTGATGACGGAGGAATAGTCCATCGGGGTCACCGTTCAGAATCATGCCGAGACGTAGACTCTGAATTTCTAGTACAAGTAGTTCCGGATACCTGCTTAGGAAATCTGGTGATAATACGGAACAGTCACATCCCGTGATGTTCAGGGTCGTCAGATTACCAAACCCATAGATGGGTGTACTGCAGATATCTATTGCGTTGAAGGACATATCCAGCATGCGTACATTTCCAACGTTCTGAAATTTAAATCGGATGTTCGGGGTGAGGCCGCGAAGTGTACCGAAACTTACATTTAAAACCTCAAGGGACGAAGGCAAGAAATGATAAGTAATGACAATTTCGGTCTTCCTGTCCGCTATTCTGTGAAAGTGAATGGAATTTCTGTCTCCTCTTACCATTAGTGGCCTAGGTTTGTTGATTGTTGGCAGTTTGAAATTGCCACTGATATCCAAATACTTCAATCGGCGCAATAGTATCATTTCAAATTCAAAAGTTCTTCCGTTTAGAGAACTCAGTATTTGGTTACCAGTCAGCGAAATACGTCGGAAACATTCAGGGTACTTTAAACTAGATATAAACGTTCTGTCAATGTACACAATACGATTACCACTGAGATCTAAATTTGCTACACACATGTTTTTGAAGTATTTTAATTTACTTTCGTCTATCACGCTATCTTGAAGCTGTGTAAGATCAGAATTTACACGAAATAGACTGATATCTGTCATGTTGAGATGTTGCAACCCGTACAAAGCACCCAATCCCATTTCCAGTCCAAGACGTCCGTTATTAGATAAATCCAGAACCTCTAGATACTTGAGATGTATGAATGCCCCGGTCTCTATAGCAGAAATTCCACAGTCATTGAGTATTAGCTTCCTCAACTTTGTAACTCTTAGCGCGGCAAGAGAGTCGTTAGTGATTGTGAATATACGTCCACCATGTGAGCTAAACTCTTCCAAAGAGGTTAGAGACAAGAATCCTCTGCCCAACTTGAGACCGGGAAATGTGTCGGCGTAAAAGAACTGGAGATATTTTAGTTGTTCCAGTGTTTTATCAGGATATGTGATATCTGGACGACCTGATGGGGATACATTACTCTCTATATGGAGAATCTTTAAATTTGGAACGTGTGCAAATACCGGAAGTGGGAATGAGTCATAGTTCATGGATAATCTATTACCGCGCAGGTCCAAGAAACATAGTTGCTGGAGTCCATTAAAGGCTAAAGGTTCAAGTCTCTGTATTTTGTTGTATGACAAGTCTAATGACCTCAGTTTAGATAATCCCTCCATCGTGTTATTGAGAAGAATACTAATGCCGTTATTACTGATGTCCAGCACGACTATGTCCTCTGCTATAGGACTTGGCAAAGATGTTAGACCCTGATGACTGTAATCCAAGTGTGTACCGGTTTGTGTGTCACATATCGTTGATATTCCTGTAGGCAGGACCCCCAGCAGAGTCATTATGTGAATCAGACGTCTTGTCGCCATCATGTTGGAACGCAAATGCCCACAACACTGGGTTATTCAATCTCTTCCTGGATGAAATGTTTTAAATCTGAAAGATAAAACCCAGACTCTTCAATCCTGCAGCTTATAAGAGAATGTATTATGTGTCTGCTTTCTTATTAGTTAATCATTCGTCGATGTTGTGGTATCGGAAATTTTAATTCCGATATCGGCAATTGCAATTCCAGATATCTGAAATTAGAATTTTCGATATCAGAAATTCAATTTCCGATATCGAGAATTGCAATTTCTGATATCGGAAATTCGAAGTTGTTACTGAATTTCCGAAATCGGAAATTTCGGGTTGCAGTTTTCGTAAAGCTTCCAGGGCTTTCATTTCCGATACCGGAAATTCAGTGACAATTTCCGATATGGGACATTCTTTTTCCGATATCAGAAATTGAATTCCCGATATCGGATATTCTAATTCTCGATATCGGAAATTCTATTTTCGATATCGGGAATTGCAATTTCCGAGATCGGAAATTAGAATTTCCGATATCGGGAATTAGAATATCCGATCCGAGATCGGAAATTAGAATTTCCGATATCGGGAATTAGAATATCCGATATCGGAATTGGAATTTCCGATCGGAATAAAAAAGCGCTTTGGAACATAGTCACGGGCCTGTATCCGACATCAACGATCGAAGTTCAGGCTGTATCAGTTGGGGTGTTGTAATGTTCCCAGTCTTTTGTAGAGCTTCCACAAACGCATGGATGGCCTTCGGATCTCGTTTATGTATCAAGTTCAACAGATGACGGACTCGTCCAGTCGTTGTCTTCACAACCATAACCATACATTTTCGTCGTTAATATATTGTTCACACATACGTCATCTTTTTGATGAGAACCACACAGATTTTGCGAATAGCTTGTTGATGGACCTCTTCCATCGTGTTATCAGAGGGGCGTTCGAGTAGCGAGAGTATGATACTAAAGACAATTCGCCCTTACATACAATTCCGTTTTTGTAAACTGCGGATGTGGGTCCTATCGACATATCGACTACTATTGGTCAATTTTGATACACTTTGCCTAAACTGTAAAGAGTTCTATAGAATTCCACCCACCGTTGCAACCGTTGAACCCCTGCGCTCTCATTGAACGCGGTTTCGTATAATCCGTGATCCTGATTTGCTCAATTTCAACGCCAACCTTTCGACCCATCATCTCTAATCTGTGGCCTTGACCTTCTGCCGACATTATTTCGTCATTAGTTCTTCCTCGTTCAGTGGTTAGTCCTGTACCCCATGAGTACTCCCATGGGTTATTTCAGTAGTAGTGTAAGCGTGATCTGAAGCGCATTGACCCCTGAATCTGAGTGCATTTGTGGCGGAGAGGTCATTGAATGCACATGATGGCGGCTGATGTGGGAGTGGGACCAAGATGGCGGCTGTGGGAGTGGGACCAAGATGGCGGCTGTGGGAGTGGGACCAAGATGGCGGCTGTGGGAGTGGGACCAAGATGGCGGCTGTGGGAATGGGACCAAAATGGCGGCTCTGGGAGTGGGACCAAAATGGCGGCTGTGGGAGTGGGACCAAAATGGCGGCTGTGGGAGTGGGACCAAAATGGCGGCTGTGGGAGTGGGACCAAGATGGCGGCATCCAATCCAGGAGAGTTCCAATTGCTGCAGGGGATGTATTCAGGATGTATTCATCCGCGGTGATGCGGGCTGGCCGCGGTTTTGGCGGTGATTCGGTCTCGGGAAAAAGCTTCCGCGGAGAAAAGTAGTCCCTAGATAAAATGGTCCGATGGGGTCGAGTGAGGTATCAAAGTGAAGCTTATGTGAAGGGGCATCTAATGGGCTGGGTGTGGGGTTGAACTATCGGCATTCTGCGCATGCGCGGTGGCCGAAGGGTATGAAAATAGACGTTTTGGAGCCAGGGGAGCCCCTAATGGTCCAATGGGGTCGAGTGAGCTATCAAAGTGAAGCTTATGTGAAGGGGCATCTGATGGGCTGGGTGTGGGGTTGAAATATCAGCATTCTGCGCATGCGCGGTGGCCCAAGGGTATGGAAATAGACGTTTTGGGAGCTAGGGCAGCTACTAATGGTCCGATGGGGTCGAGTGAGGTATCACTGAAGGGGCATCTGACTGGACTAGCGGCTCGGCCGTTGTCACCATTCTGCGCATGCGCATAGACGTTTTGGGATGTAGGGGAGCCCCTAATGGTGCAATGGGGTCGAGTGAGGTATCAAAGTGAAGCCTAGGTGAAGGGGCATCTGATGGGTTGGGTGTGCGGTAGGAATATCATTCTGCGCATGCGCAGATGCAATGCGGAGCTCTCGTCCAATCAGAAGCGAGTATTTCAAATCCGCCACGGAGCTCTCGTCCAATCAGAAGCGAGTATTTTGACCCGGTGCATTATGGGACATATCCAAGATGGCGGCACGTATGTTCAACATGGCGGCACATCCGGTGTCGAAAGCTGGCCAAATAATGTAAACACACCCATAGTGGCTCCCCCAGCTGGGATGTGTGTGTGTTTGATGATGGAGATAATAAAAAGAATGAATACCACAGTAGGGTTGACTTTGTCTCTGAGATAGATAAAAAGAGCAGAGTTGTGGGTTCTGGCATTAGTTGTACATGATGTCTGCGCGAGTACGGAAGCACGCTCCCACGCTCCGTGTATTGAAGACGACTCCACCCGAGTTGGTCCGAACCATTGTACGCGCTGCGGACCCTGACCTTGTACGCTGTCTGTGCGAGATCGGGTACAACCTGTTAAAAGGCAACGTACCACTCACTCCGGCTCAGAAGACCAAGTTGGCCAAGCATAAGACAGGTCTCCGAACCCTAGTCCAGAAGCGGGTCCCTCAAACACAAAAGAAAAAGGTGTTACAGAAAGGCGGCTTTCTCGGGGCCATCTTAGCACCGTTGGCCGCTTCCGTGTTGGGTCCAGTATTGGGTGGACTCTTCGGCCGACAAAATGAACCACACGAAAAAAAATGGTCCTCGTCGAACCACGATTCCTTCAAAACCTCCAATCACCCTACCCTGTCCCACCTACGGTGAAGACCATAAACACCCTCGATGGAGTTAAGCGACAGTGAGAAAGTACAACGGTACAATGAGACGCTTCAACGGTACATGACGTACATGGACCAATACAAAACCCTCTCCATCCCACCACCACCACCACCACCACGTGACACACCGCCGATCTCAGCACCGCTCCAACAGCCGCCATTACCAGGGGTACCACCCACAGCCCCACAGTGGATGGAAGACGAAGTGCTGAAGTGTGTACCTGCATCGTTCAAGAAACAAGCTGGCCTGGTATTACAACGGATGAAACAGAATCCTAACATGACTTGGAATGATAAAGGCGAACTCCTGGTACAGAATCAGGTGGTCCCGGGGACCCACATGACGGATTTAGTGAATGATCTGATGCGTCAACGCAGGTCGCACACCGATCCTCGAGGATGGAAGGTCTTCGCTCAAGGCTTGGAAGACATGCATGTACCACAGGAATTGGTGGGGAACCCCCAGCGCTGGGCCTTTATGCAGCGAACCCAGCAATCGCCGAGTGGCCCACTACCATCTTGGGAAGCCGGCTGGGAACCGGAGTCACCCCCCAAAACTCCACCACCACTAAAACGGGCACCTTCTTTTCAAACCTTTAAAAAACCACCCTCGATCAGGACACCCCACATCTCCAGAGCCGTGACACGTAGCAAGTCAACGCGACGAACACGACGCCGGATACAACCGCCCAAGGCCTGGAACACCTATTAAAACCAACAGCAGCAGCAGGACAGCTCAGTCGCCATGTTTTACCTCACCCTACCCAGTAACAGTTCGCTGGATGTGTTTCCTGACAACACCGTGGCCAAGTATGTGACTCAATTACCACAACCGTTACATTTACCTGGCCGGTGGGAATGTGGACTGGTGGATATTCAGTACCCTTACTCATGGTACAACGTGCGAGCCAATGAAGTGTGGTACGAGGTGACCTACGAAGGCAAAAACACCCGACTCACCCTGCCCGAAGGCCAATACGATACCCCCAAGGAGTTCATGGGTGGGCTGACAAGACTGTTGCATTATAAGGCTCTACGGGAGGTCACGAATACTTCAAAACCCATCAAATCCTTTCCCTTCAAGAATCACGTGGACTTCGATTACAACGCACACAACGACAAGGCACAGCTTATCGTCACCGGCAAGGCGAGTGTCGTACTGAGTCCTATCCTACAGCAAATGCTGGGTTTCGATCTAAAGACGTTCGCTGGTCCCACCGAACACCATGGCGAGATCCCGATGGATATGAAGTCGGGTATGTACGGACTCTACGTCTACTCGGACGTGGTGGACAACCACATCGTGGGCGATATCAGCACACCTCTGTTACGGGTAGTCCCCATTAAAAAGACGTATGGAGATCAAGTCACCCACAGTTTCACCCACATGCTCTACTTGCCCGTACGACAAACCGACATCAACACGATCACGGTGGATATAAGAGATGACACGGGACGACCGGTGGCATTCGAACGCGGGAAAGTGGTGCTGACACTTCATTTTCGACAAGCACGTGCTCCCCACTTTGCATAATGAAAGTACCTTACGAGTGCGATGCACGCAGCTATATGGACTATTATGCCCAACAGGCCGGGGGTGGCTTTCCGGTCTTTAGCGGTGCACGCATGCAACGAGGACATGGGCTAGGGAGCATACTCGGCAGCATCGTCAAAACGTTCCTGCCCTTGGTGACGCGTGGGGTGAAAGCAATGGGTAAACAAGCGGTACGCAGTGGACTGCAAGTGGCCGGTGATGTCTTGGGGGGTACGGCACCCAAAGAAGCCTTGAAACGGCGGGCCAAAGAAGCGGGAGGCGTCTTGGTGGCCAAAGCACAACGCACCGTAGGGAATAAAAGAGCTGCCCCACCGAGACCACGCACCAGTCGACGACCGACCCAGCGACGACGCACATCGAAGAAGACAAAGGATATCTTTTCTTAAAACATGGCCTTAATCCACGCCGAGTCCTTCCCCTCCACCAACAGTGAATTTGATTTGTGGACCGTGCCGCCCACACAGACCAGTGTCGAACAAGGATTATGGGTGGAGCATCTCCCGCTCTCCAGCATCAACGAAACCGGGCCCATCGAGTTCACCATCAGTAATGCGGATACGGCCTATGTGGATTTAGCCCATACATACCTGTATGTGAAAGCCAAGGTGGTCAGTGGGGATGGCACCAGAATCGTCCAAGCTGCAACGGTGGGCCCGACGAATCTCTGGCTGCACTCGATGTTTCAACAGGTGGATATTTTTCTCAGCGACAGACTCATCAGTGACTCCACCAACACGTACCCGTACCGAGCCTACATCGAGACACTGTTGTCGTATGGCCGAGAGGCTAAAAAGTCTCAGCTGACAGCCGGTTTATTCTACCAGGACACACCCGAGCACATGGACACGGTGGACAATGTGGGATATAACAAACGGAAGGCTTTCACTGCGAACGGTGCCTCGGTGGATCTCATGGATCGACTACACGCAGACATGTTCATGCAAGACCGGTACCTCTTGAACAAGATCCCCATCAAAATCCGACTGATACGGGTGCCTCCGACCTTCGCCTTGATGGCCACTAACGTAGAGGGGCATGCAGCGGACTATAAGATTATCATCCAAGAGGCAGTGCTGTATGTCCGAAAAGTGAAACCGAATCCAGCCGTTCAATTGGGACACATGAACGCCTTGGAAACAAAACCAGCCCAGTACCCTATCCGACGTGTACAAACCAAAGTGTTCTCTGTGCCTGCTGGAAATATGGGCGCCAACAAAGAAAACCTGTTCCTGGGGGAACTACCAAAGCGATTGATCCTGGCCTGTGTGGAAAATACCAGTTTCAGCGGAGCCTACCCAGAGAATCCGTTTGACTTTCAACATTTCGGCATCAATTTTGTGGCCCTGCATGTGGATGGACAACAGGTGCCAGCCACGGCCTTAACACCGAACTTTGGGCGCAGGAATTTCATTCGAGCCTATCAGAGCCTGTTTACCGCCACCGGTCAAATCAACCAGGACGAAGGGAATTTCATCAGTCGGGAGCACTACGCGAACGGATACAGGTTGTTCTGTTTCGATCTCACCCCCACCTTAGAGAACGACCATCAGCTGGCCCTGGCCAAGCAAGGCAATTTACGGGTGGAAATCCACTTTGCACGAGCCCTGGCGACCACTGTCAATGTGATCTGCTACGCCGAGTTTGACAACATCATTCAGGTGGACAAGGCGCGCAACGTCCTGTGTGACTTCTCCACCTAACATGGATACAGACCAGATAACCACCGTGCTGGAGAATGACCCAGAGACACGTATGGTCTTGAAGGGGTGTTCGCCCGAGATGTGTTCCCATTAGACCGTATGTATCCTGCTGCTTACGTTCTCAACACGGACCCGATGGATCGACCCGGTGAACATTGGGTGGCCGTGTACTTGACAGAACAGCAGGGCGAATACTTTGACCCGTACGGCCTGCCACCCCTCCATCCCGATTTAACAGATTTCATGGATCAAGGTACAGAGACGTGGTGTTGGAACAGTCAAACGTTGCAAAGCCTGACCAGTAGCGTGTGCGGACAATATTGCTTGTTTTACCTGTACCACCGATGCCGGGGAAGACCCTTATCTACCATCGTACAGATGTTTGACAAGTACCCCAAGGCCGAGGACCGCGATGTACTCGTATATGACTGGGCCGCCCATCATTTCAATGTACAAGCCCCGTTCTGGGCTTAAGTTCTTTCAATGTTCAAGCCCCCTGTTCTGGGCTTAAGTTTACAAGCCCCCCTGTTCTGGGCTTCAGTTCTTTTAATGTACAAGCCCCCTGTTCTGGGCTTCAGTTCTTTCAATGTACAAGCCCCTTGTTCTGGGCTTCAGTTTTCACGTGGTTGTTCTCACGTTGTTGTTGTTACTGAACAAAAAACAAAATAAGATCTCACCAAAAAAAAAAACCTGTCTTGTGTGTTTTATTCATAATGCATCAATGCCCAATGTGGAGATTCAGTCAAACTGAAATCAGTGGTGTAGGATGGGGCCAAAATGTAACCCATCAATGTTAGAATGCAAGAGCACTATAGTAAAAATAGAGAGCCAATGAAATCAGCCCACAGACCAAGTACGTGTTTTTGGTCTAGGTTTGGAGCGGGCGTTTCATTAAAGTGCGTGTATACGGTGAGTGAAGAATCGTCCAACACGTATAGATTATTACTATAAGTTATATGAGCATAATGCATGAAAGTGGCTTTGAACACCGTATTAGCCAATCAGTGGCCTAGAATGGAGCCAAAGCTAACCCATTCATGTCCACAAAATATTACCCGGGTGTACAAGAACCCGGATGTAGGAGCGGACGTCAGCGAAAGCACACCGTGAGTACCCCAATTCGATTGGCTGATTGTTCGACCGCTGATTGGTTCTTTTTCTCGACCGCTGATTGGTCCAAATGGAACTGCCCATCTTTCCCAGATTCATCTATAATCCCTTTTTTGTGCTCAAGCTCTGACTATAGCGATGCCGCAACATTGTCTCATTGGACATTGGACCGCTTGACCTGGATGTGACCATTTGACCTGACATGCGTCCGCGCGCGCACTGCCGGTGATGACGCGCACTTCCGGAGAACTCGCGCGCGCTGCGGCCGGAGAACCCGCGCGCGCGCGCCGCTCGCGCTGGGGGGCCGGGGCGGGCCGCGTCGGGAAAAACAAAACCCGGAGGTTGAACATACGGACATCTAAGGGGAAACATTGGAACTCTTCTATGTTTGGAGGTAGTTTTTTAGTGAAAACCCGGAAGTGACGTCACAACCCCCCCCCACGTAACCTGCGCAGCAGAATGGAAACGACACCCTAGTGTAACTCCCTCACCTAGGCTTCACATGGATACCTCACTCGATCCCATCGACCCACTAGAGGCCCACCTACACCCCAACACGTCTATTTCTATACTACGGCCAGACTGCGCATGCGCAGAATGCCGCTAGTTCAACCCCACACCCAGCCCATCAGATGCCCTTCACGAATGCTTGACTTTGATACCTCACTCGACCCCATTGGACCATTCGTGGCTCCCCTAGCTCCAACACGTCTAGCGGGACCCATACAGGGTCCAGTTTTCGACACTAGGTGACCACATCCCGACAAAAATGGCCAGTTTTCGACACCGGATGTGCCGCCATGTTGAACATACGTGCCGCCATCTTGGATATGTCCCATAATGCACCGGGTCAAAATACTCGCTTCTGATTGGACGAGAGCTCCATGGCGGATTTGAAATACTCGCTTCTGATTGGACGAGAGCTCCGCATTGCATCTGCGCATGCGCAGAATGATATTCCTACCGCACACCCAACCCATCAGATGCCCCTTCACCTAGGCTTCACTTTGATACCTCACTCGACCCCATTGCACCATTAGGGGCTCCCCTACATCCCAAAACGTCTAGGCGCATGCGCAGAATGGTGACAACGCCCGAGCCGCTAGTCCAGTCAGATGCCCCTTCACATAAGCTTCACTTGGATACCTCACTCGACCCCATCGGACCATTAGTAGCTCCCCTAGCTCCCAAAACGGCTATTTCCATACCCTTGGGCCACCGCGCATGCGCAGAATGCTGATATTTCAACCCCACACCCAGCCCATCAGATGCCCCTTCACATAAGCTTCACTTTGATACCTCACTCGATCCCATTGGACCATTAGGGGCTCCCCTGGCTCCAAAACGTCTATTTTCATACCCTTCGGTCACCGCGCATGCGCAGAATGCCGATAGTTCAACCCCACACCCAGCCCATTAGATGCCCCTTCACTTAAGCTTCACTTTGATACCTCAGTCGACCCAATCGGACCATTTTATCTAGGGACTACTTTTTCTCCGCGGAAGCTTTTTCCCGAGACCGAATCACCGCCAAAACCGCGGCCAGACCGCATCACCGCGGATGAATACATCCTGAATACATCCCCTGCAGCAATTGGAACTCTCCTGGATTGGAGGTAGCTTTTGGTCATCCTGACATCAGCCGCCATCTTGGTCCCACTCCCACATCAGCCGCCATCTTGATCCCACTCCCACAGCCGCCATCTTGGTCCCACTCCCACAGCCGCCATCTTGGTCCCACTCCCACAGCCGCCATCTTGGTCCCACTCCCACATCAGCCGCCATCTTGTACACTCAATGACCTCTCCGCCACAAATCCGCCACAAATGCACTCAGATTCAGGGGTCAATGCGCTTCAGATCACGCTTACACTACTACTTATTTCTTTCGCCAGGTAATGAAATAATACAGATGAGCCTGTCTGTGCGGGTACATAATAATCGGTCACTTACCGAGATATTTTGACAGATCATCAGTCAGTGATATGGTATAGATGGACCTGTCTGTGCGGGTACATTATAATCGGTTACTTACCGAGATATTTTGACAGATTATCAGTTAGTGATATGGTATAGATGAGCCTGTCTGTGCGGGTACATAATAATCGGTCACTTACCGAGATATTTTGACAGATCATCAGTCAGTGATATGGTATAGATGGACCTGTCTGTGCGGGTACATTATAATCGGTTACTTACCGAGATATTTTGACAGATTATCAGTTAGTGATATGGTATAGATGAACCTGTCTGTGCGGGTACATAATAATCGGTCACTTACCGAGATATTTTGACAGATCATCAGTTGGTGATATGGTATAGATGAACCTGTCTGTGCGGGTACATAATAATCGGTCACTTACCGAGATATTTTGACAGATCATCAGTTGGTGATATGGTATAGATGAACCTGTCTGTCCGGGAACATAATAATCGGTCACTTACCAAGATATTTTGACAGATCATCAGTTGGTGAGATGAACCTGTCTGTGCGGAGACATAGCAATATGTTACTCACCAAGATGTTTGACATATCATCAAGTCGTCATGTGAGTCTGTCGGTGTGGAAACATGACAATCGGTCAGTTAACGAGATATTTCGACAGCTCACCAGGCTGTCGTTGGATGTAAATGAAACTTTTCACAGACAGAACAAGACCTGTCTCACAATTTTGATATACAATATAGCGCATTTCCCATGCAGTAGCCGTCAGCGGCAAAAAGTCGATATCGGAAAAAAATATCCAATTTCCTTTGATATTTACATTCATATTACCCACAAACGGTTCTCCTCTAATATATACATTGCTATTGGTTGCGCGCGTATACGTTCTCACACAGACGGCGTTTGTTTGACTGAGCACACAACGGATGAGTAAGAACTTTTTACGGCATCAATATTTTTTCTTTACAGATGTATGATTCACACGCGAAGTTGTTTTCGAATCTTAACATTCGATGTTATATTGGCTGTATTATATATCTGGAGGCGTATTTATCCTTTTTACGTGATATGATAGAGTTAGAGAAGAAAAATACAAATTTGTTCTCAATAGTAACCCGCAAACTTTAAAACAAACCTTCTTCAACTAAATCCTTTCATCTTGAGTGTCATTCTATGGGTTCACGCTAATTGCAATAGATTTCTCAACTACTTTATATTAAAAACAAATTCTGAATATATCAAAAATTTCAGTGAATTGAGTCGGGAAAATCCATAAACTTGGGGGAAATACAATATAAACGAAACCTGTCTTAAAAGTCATCACATCCTCTAGCATAATTAATATAGTAAGATAAAAAGATAAAGATAATATAAAGTATGAAATTGCTTTAAAGACGTTAGCAAGACACCATACAATAAGCCAAATTATCGACAAAATATAGCTCATTTATAGAATTTTTGGTCATATTTATATCGCGCGTCGCTATAATAACTGACATATTCATGAACGTGACGTTGAATTCAATTCTCTTTCGCGAGAATATACATGTGTAGATAGCAAAACTGAAGTTCTAAGCCTTTGGATTGGGTGGATTACTCCATCATCGATATAGATGTATGTTCAATGGACATTCGGATTCCACAAGTAAAATAAACCTCTGAGGACAGTTTCACCTAAAACAGCTGTACAGTTATTTCATAAACACAGTAATATTACAGAGTGCATGGTGGCTTAGCAAAAAGATCGTGACACGCCGGTCCAAAGCACCAAGATTGGCACATCCATCACTTGAGGCATACAGAACCATATCAGAAGGGGTGACCCCTTTCTCTGGGCCGTGTGAAGCCCTCCGGTCCCTAAAAGGGTATCTGAAGGGAAATAATGTCATTGAAAAAATAGTTAGCTCCCTTTAGCTTCATGGTTTTCGCTATCATTGAGGCTAAGAAGCTGAAACTTGCCACACTATATCTTTGGTTCCAGCGTTACGAGAGAATGTAACAAAACCGAATATGGCCTGTATCTATGATGATGCCAAAGTGACGTCATATTATAAATGTAAGCCTTATATTGACGACTTTTCGGATTGATTTTTTTTTATTTTTTATTTGTATAATTTTCTTCGCTTAAACCGCATTGTAAATTAGTAAATAATCATCTGATGGGATATAAAATATTACTGGACACTCTTACGTAGAAAATCACACCAATTTTGAAGAAAATACGAGAAAAAAAACAACTATCCAGCTTCTGAATTACCCGCAATTCTCTTCTCTGCGGATTAAATGACTCTAATATGATTTGTTATAAAGACACAAAGTTCTAATGGTGTACATGTAGAACCGACATATAATTGGAGTGGTGCACGAGTGCTGAACCATGCAGATGTAAATCTATTCGTCTTGGCAACCAGAGGGATTTAAATGTAGTAGTTTAATACTCCTCCCCCAGTCTGCTTCTGCAACTGATCAATCCTGGGCACTCTCCATCATGTCAATATGGCGATGGATAGAAGTACATGCACGTGTTACTATAATGTTGATTTCATGTTCCTGTCCCGCAATGGGCGTTAAAATGCACTTTCCGATCATTTTCCTTATTCATTCTCTCAGAAACAACCTTTCGACAAAAAAAAAGATTATGGGCCCCTATGTTTACCGTTGATAATCCCACAGCTATCCCGACGAAGTCCCATGAACAACATTCGACCAAAGTTGTGGCCATTCAATGGCAATATATAGACTTCAGTGCTATATCATGTGAAGTGTATGTTGCATCTTCTCGGTACCCACTGGGCGTTAAATGCCCTTTTGATTTCTTCTTGGTTTTAAAATCCCTTCTCTGACCATACAGCTCCGTAAGTTTTCCTGGCGTACTTTCATGGCCTTCCAGAAAGAAAATTCCGGCCTCCAACAGGCGTAGGATGCCTTTTGGGAGATTTTTCTTTAAGGTTCAACCTCACGGACTCGAACACTCTTCAGATGAAATTTCCTACCATTCCATTGTTAACACTTTTTAACTCAGCTTTTTATCTCTCAAACTTGAAAGTAGAACTTTGAAAAGCTCAACCTTGCTCCCGTATTCCGGCTTCTCATCTTGCAAAATTGAAAGTAGAAAGATTTAAATCTTGCACAACTTTTGTATTCATGCTGACATTTGGCAAAATTGAGAATTAAAGATGGAGAGCTCGATGTCGCTCTCATATGCCACTTTTTCAACTCACAAAATAAAAAATATAGATGTGAAGTGCTCCACAGCTTCCACATTTTTGTATTTCAAATAAAATAGAAATATACCGTTCTCTCAATATTCACCTTTGCTTTTTACGACATCACATGTGGTTTTATTGTGAACCTGGTACCGGCGCGATACAAGGGTTTTATCAACCACCTCGCTGGGAGTCTAATAATACCCCAGCCACCAGTCAGATTTTTGGACCTTCGCGCACGTCGCCGGAAGTGACATCATATATAGTGAAATAGATGTTTGCCGAACATTTCGATTACTTTTCAAGTCTGCATAATACCTCTGTTGACCTAGCGTTAAAAGAATTATTATATCTGGAGATTATTTTCCATGTCTATCTGGACAGAGCATATGAAAAGTAGTTCGCTCATGTGCAACACTGAAGGAGTTGTTCGGCCGGATTCAAACTGAACCGTGCGTGCGTGGGTTTCTCCTATACGTCATAGCAACGTAGTAAATGTCAGCTTCCGCTATTGGAGGCAGGGATGGTAAATGATCCTGCGAAATGGAGCATGCGCTGTGGGGAGGATGGGGTTTTATGAAGAAGATTGTTTATGTCGAACAAATGAACATTATTATCGTAAAATGTATATTTGGGGAAATGGGGCAAGACCCATCGCCTAAGTAAGGTAGGTATATCGCTCTCGTATTGCCATATTCTCTCCCTATGCAAACCTTGGGTATGCACGGATAGCATACTTGCTGTATTACATAAGCATATTTTGAAATGCGAAACATGGAAACGATGTCAAGAATTCATCTTCAATATGGGATCGGTGAGAGTTTTTCAACTTTCATACTTTCATCATCTTTCAGATGGCAAGGTAGAGTACTGGGCATTTCCATCTTATTTTCCATTTTACCAGATGAATTGTCAAGTGTTACAATAACATGGATAAGGGGCGATTTATTCCTTTTATACAGGCGATTATGTAAACCTAATTCGTACAGCTGGTTTCATCCACCCCCTCCATTCCCAGAGAAATTTTCCCTGGTGCTCCAAAATGAAAAAAAACCATAAAAACATTGAGAGCTGTTATTTTGCGCCTGTTGCATAATACTCAAAACTGGGCATCATTAATAAATTCAAACTGAATGACATTAGGGTGCAACTCGAAGTTCTGTTTTCGACATATTCCTTCAAAATTAATGTGTTTCTCTTCGTAAATGTGCTCTAAAGTATTTTATCTCAAATAAGGTAATATTTACTAGTTTACAAGGCAGTTTCTAAATGCAGTCAGAATTGACCAAGCGAGTAAAAGCATTACAGGAGACATATGTAAATGTAACATGCAGACGTGAAAAACAACTTCCAAAATGTCGAGTGCCAAAATGTCACGGATTCTTCATGGGGAGGTATTAAGGAAGTCCACCCTGTCCGAGAACAAAATAATGGCTATTCAAGTTTCCCTCCCTCTGCTGACTGACTGGGGGTAAGATTTGTATGCTTCAACATTGCCGAAAGTTCCTTTTGATGAATATATTTGTTTTTGTTCGCTGAAAAATTCTGAAACGTTCGTATGTTTTGTGAAATGAACATCGTTACGAAATACGTAAACATTCGCCAGAAATATTTAGTTTTATCTTTATGGAGCTTTCTCCGTAGTTGTCAATGTTAACTTATTGTGAGTTTGCCCCCAGAGAGAGCGGACAGGGGAACAGCTTGCCAGTGACGAGGCGTAAGTAGTGTATAAAACCCCGAAGAGGTCATATTTTGCCGGGGGAGGTAGCTCTTGCATCCGACAGGGGGCGCCACCAGGGGGCGTGACCACTATAGTTCTGGCAACCTTTGACCTTGCATTCCTACGCGGTGATCTGGTCATGTCTGGTGGTGATGCGGTCTGCCTCCGCGGAGAAAAAGTAGTTCCCAGACTTCAAATATGCTGCATGGTCCGATCGGGTCGTATGAGGTATCAATGTGAAGCATTCGTGAAGGGGCATCTCATGGGCTGGGTGTGGGGTTGAAATATCGTCATGCGCGGTGGACAAAGAGTATGGAAATAGACGTTTTGGGGTGTAGGGGAGCCACTAATGGTCCGATGGAATTGGGTGAGGAATCAATGTGAAGCATATGTGAGGGGGCATCCGACGGGGTGGGTGTGGGATTGGAATATCGTCATCCTGCGCATGAGCGGTAGACCAAGTGTATGGAACTACACGTTTTGGGATCTAGGGGAGCCCCAACGGGGCCGATGGAGTTGTATGAGGTATCACTGTGAAGCCTATGTGAGGGGGCATCCGCCTGTACTAGTGTCTCGATCGTTGTCAACATTCTGCGCATGGGCAGACAGGGAATTGTGGGAAAAGGGTATGGAAATAGACGTTTTGGGGTCTTGGTGGGTCACTTTTGGTCCTATGGAGTTGTATGAGAGGGCATCCGCCGGTTGGGTGGTATTCGGGGACTAATAGTATGAAGGGGACACGTTGTAAGGGAGCGGGTTGCTGCTGCTGCTCTGTCAGATGTGGATTCGGTGGATGGTGTAGAGGTATATGACGGTGATGCCTCACCGGGTAACAGGTGCGTCGTCAGCCGACGATCTTCGGGGGTATGAGTTTTTGAATCTACGAACAGATAGCCGTACGGACGACTTGTCGCTCCTTGAAACGCCTGCATGAAATTGTCAATGTTCTGCGGATAAATTCGACTACCAAACACATTTGTGCTCTGTCGATGGGGTTGGAGAACAACACAAAGTATTGGCAGTTCAAGGCAATATCTCTGGACGCCTTCCCTTGAGGAAAGAGATTCTGAGTCAAATAGGTGACGGACAGATTGCGATGATGGGACCCTTTGGGGAATAGGTCGACGATTTTCGAATTGTACTTGGCCGCACTCATCAGATCATCGAGCACTACCAAGTTGGTCTGCTCGGAACCGAAGTAATAGGGTTTGTCTATGTCTTGAGGATCCCTGGGACGAAGCTCACATTCTGTAATCGCTTAGTTTCGTAGGCAGACTGCCACTGGCTATAACACCATCCAACGCGTGTTGGAGCTGGGGTTGCCACACCTTGCTCTAAGAACTTCATCACCCAGGACGTCTTTCCACACCCCTCACCGTCATCGTATAGGGATGTTCTACGCCACTTGGTGGACCTGTAGCCGGACTTGGTGTCTCATGTCTATGAGTTAGACGCATATGTCTGAGCATATTGTCGACCCGAGAGAGTGTCTTTTGACAGAACGGACATGTACTCGACACGGTACCCGGTCAGAGGATGGATACAGACTGAGGCTAATGGTGTACAAAAACCTTATATGACCACTCACTCATTCACTACCTCACTCACTCACTAACTTACTCACTCACTATCTCACTCCTCACTCACTACCTCAGTCACTCCCTCACTCACTCCCTCACCCACTCACTGATCCAAAGATGCCTGGTTTCTATACTACTGCCAGACTGCGCATGCGCAAAATGATCAAAACGGACGATACATTAGTCCAGTCGGATCTCACTCACTCCCTCACTCACCTTCGTTAGTGCGTCCATGCGTTAAGGCGGGCGTTGGGGACGCCTCACGGGCCTTGTGCACGCTTCACTCACTCACTCACTCACTCACTCACTCACTCATACACGCGCGCGCATACACTCACACGCACAGGTAACTCTACCAGGTATTTGGATGGAAAAATAGGCCGTTATCTACTCCAAATGCACTCCATTGCACCACCGAAACTCCCGCTCTCGCTACTATTGTCACAGTTGACGTGGACATCCGTTTGAATCGTGGTCTACACCCCGAGAGCTACAAAATAACACTTCCCTAGACACATTCGGACCAATAGTGGTCCATATCGGCCTCAAAATGTCTATTTACATACTACGTCTGCCTGCGCATGCGCAGAATGACGACATTCCTAACACCCATCCACCCAGGCGGATGCACCCTCACGTATGCATAACATTGATACCTCACTCGACTCAATCAGACCATTAGTGGTCCACATAAACCCCAAAACGTTCCTTCCAATGCATTTTTCCCACAATTCCCTGTCTGCGCATGCGCAGAATGTCGAAAATGGTCGATGCCCTCTCACGTATCCTTCACAACGATACCTCACTCGACCCCATCGACCCAATAGGGGCACACCTAGACCACAAAACGCCTATTTCCATACCCTTTCCAACAATTCCCTGTCTGCGCATGCGCAGAATGTTGAACACGAACGACACACTAGTCCAGGCGGATACCCCCTCACGTATCCTTCACATTGATACCTCATACGACTCCATAGGACCACTAGTGGCCCACCCAGGCCCCAAAACGTCTATTTCCATACTCTTTTCGCACAATTCCCTGTCTGCGCATGCGCAGAATATAGTCAACGCCCGAGACACTAGTACAGGCGGATGCCCCATCACATAGATTTCACATTGATACCTCACACGACTCCATAGGACCAATAGTGACCCACCAAGACCCCAAAACGTCTACTTCCATACCCTTTTCCCACAATTCCCTGTCTGCGCATGCGCAGAATGTTGACAACGATCGAGACACTAGTCCAGGCGGATTTCCCCTCACATAGGCTTCCATACCCTTGGTCTACCGCGCATGCGCAGAATGACGATATTCCAACCCCACACCCACCCCGTCGGATGCCTCCTCACATATGCTTCACATTGATACCTCACTCAACTCCATCGGACCATTAGTGGCTTCACTATACTTCAAACATCTATTTCCATACCCTTTGTTCACCGCGCATGCGCAGAATGACGATATTTCAACCCGACACCAAGCCCATCAGATGCCCCTTCGCGAATGCTTCACATTGGTACCTCATACAACCCGATCGGACCATGCAGCGTATTTGAAGTCTGGGGACTATTTTTTCTCCGCGGAGGCAGACCGCATCACCACCAGACATGACCGCATCACCGCGGAGAAATACAAGGTCAGAGGTTGCCAGAACTATAGTGGTCAAAACTTGGCACCCAGCCAATGCTGATGCAATCCATAACCTTGAGCTGGTGGCGCCCCCTGTCGGATGCAAGAGTTACCTTCCCCGGCAAAATATGACCACTTTGGGTTTTTCTATACTACTGGCGTAGACTTATCGAAATCGTGCTAATTCACCAATCTTTGATCGATGTTGTGATACCGAATTCGTGGGTGGTGTTGGGGCGGCTTAGAATGTCCGGTCGACAAGAGTGCTCTTCAGCTGGTACATATTTCTCCATGTTGAAGAAAAGTGTCTGTCCTTCGTCCAATAGAAAAGAAAGAACACTAATCCCCAGGACATTCTTAGTGATCACAACGGTATCCAACCATCTGCGCGAGGCTTTACACAAGGATTTCGTGGAAGGGAGTATTTCATAGCAAATTTCATATATATTTGCTGAATATATAAAGACTAGTTTTACGACACGCAAACAGTTTGTTACCCCTCGGCCAAAATTTGGCCGAAGGGTATTGTCGTCGTCATGTACGTCCGTCCGTCTGTCCGTCGGGGCGTCGAGGCGTCATACCGTCCGTCCGTCTGTCCGTCTGCCCGTCACAGCTTTCTCGTTACCAAGATATCTTTAGAACGACTTATCCTAGGCACACCAAACTTGCAGTGCACATCCGTATGCTCGTCGCCCAGAACCCTATTGAATCTGGACCTGATTGGTTGGAAACTTTGACGGCCATCTTTAATTTATGCGAAATCATTAATCTTGTGTATCTTAGGTACCATTTCTCTGTTCGGTGTGAAACTTGGTTTAGATCATCGATGCATCAAGAAACTTCAAAGGAATGACCAAACCAGTTTCCCTGATTCGGTGAAAACCTTGGCGGCCATCTTTAATTTATGCAAAATCTTTAATGATATATATCTCTGATACCATTCAAGTGTTCTATACGAAACTTGGTATACAGCATTGATGTATCAAGAGATCTACGTTCCTCTGAGTGGCGGGAAGGATGGGCGGCCATCTTTAATTTATGCGAAATCATTTATGATCTCTATCTTTGATACCGTTCGAGTGCTCGATGTAAAATTTGGTATATATCGACAGTTCTGGCGTTTCTGATTGGGCGGAAAACCTTGGTGGCCATCTTTAATTTATGCAAAATCTTTAATGATGTATATCTTTGATACCATTTCAGTGTTCTATATGAAACTTGGTATCCAGCATCGATGTATCATGAGACTTGCAGTGAATAACCACATCAGTTCCTCTGTGTGGCGGGATCGAAGGATGGGCGACCATCTTTAATTTATGCGAAATCAATAATGATTTATATCTCTGATACCGTTCAAGTGCTCGATGTAAAATTTGATATACATCATCGATGTATCAATAGACAGCTCTGGTTTTTCTGATTGGGCGGAAACCTTGGTGGTCATCTTTAATTTATGCAAAATCTTTAATGATGTATATCTATGATACCATTTCAGTGTTCTATATGAAACTTGGTATACACAATCCATGTATCAAGAGACTTGCAATGAATAACCACATCAGTAACCTTGGTGGCCATCTTTAATTTATGCAAAATCTTTAATGATGTATATCTTTGATACAATTTCAGTGTTCTATATGAAACTTGGTATACAGAATCCATGTATCAAGAGACTTGCCATGAATAACCACATCAGTTTCTCTGAGTGGTGGGAAGGATGGGCGGCCATCTTTCATTTATGCGAAATCATTAATGATCTCTATCTCTGATAATTTTCAAATGCTCCATGTAAAATTTGGTATACATCGTCGATGCATCAACAGACTTATGTAATGAATACTGGTTTCTCTGATTGGATGGAAACGTTCGAGGCCATTTCTAATGGCAAAATTTTTCATGATCTGTATATTTGTCACTTGACTGCTTGGTGTTCCTGAACTCTTGCTTCAAATTGAATACAATAAGAATGGCTAGCGCCCAGAGCCGAGGGGTTTTCAGATGCGCAGCTTCGTATTTAAGGCATGTAATGATATTAAAATAATGTTAAAATAATCTTACAAAATTATACCAAATTTTCAACTTTAAACGATTACAGTCAAAAGGGAGTTAAAACAGCGTTCACGGACGTCTGATTGAGCTATCGTCTGATTGTTTTTTTTTGTTTTTTTTTATTGTACAGTTAGGATGGATTTGTTAAAAATATATTTTAATGCCTTTTTTAATACACTGAATATATTAGATTAGTTTGGTTCATGATGTGAATTTAATCATAATATTTCCATCAAGTACAATATTCAGAATAATTGATAGGCATTGCGTCTTAATACTGTGCTGGACAATCTAATTAAAATTAATTCCTATCTACTCCCCCATTTGGATATGTCGCTAATCTGCCCCCCCCCCCCCCAACTTGGATATGTTGCCTACATATATAGCAACATATACCATTGAGGAGCATTGATAGGAATTTATTAAGATTGTTTTCTGGAATACGTTTCTCAATTGAAGTAGAGCATTGATGCATTGCTTTTGAAGTGAATACACATACTGTTTCTCATTATAACCATGTAAAGATGGATCAGTGCGCGAACAGAACGACTGAGATATTCGAAATTTGTGGTTTTTAATATACTCAGATATGATATAGATGAACCTGTCTGTGGGGGGGGGGGGCATTATACACTGCGAAAAAACATGTGTTGTTATAACACAATTTTGTGCTAAAATGACTTCAAAATGTTTTGTGTTGAAATCAACATGGTTTTGTGTTGAACTTCATATAACAACACAAAATTGTGTTGTGATTAACACAAATTAGTGTTGATTCTAACACAATTTGTGTTATTTTCAACACAATTCTGAGGCTAAAATGGCTTCAACACAATTTTTTTCGCAGTGTATACCGGTTACTTACCAAGATATTTTGACAGATCCTTATGTCGTGATGGGATAGAGATGAGTCTCTCGTGCGGATACATAACAATCTGGGTAACTTACCGGGATATTTAAACAGACCGTCAAGCTGTCATAGGATGTAGATAATACTGTTCAGAATCCGTACACTGGTGATTCTATAATATCGATATAGTGCATTTCGTCATAGCTTTAGGAGAACGATACTGCAGGAAACGGATTTCGCAAAAAAAATCCAATAAGTTTTCCTTCAATATTTGCATTGATATTAGTTTCTCACTTTTACATTTTTACACAGGCGGAGTTTGTTTGGTTGAGAACACAATGGACGAGCAACAGTAGTTTTCGTTACAGATGAGTGTTTCACACGCGATGTTGTTTTCGATACTTTAATATTTAGATATTTGCTACACACGGATGAGTTCTGGAGTCGCAGTTTATACAGGGTGAGTCTTATCAGTGAGACGGATTAGCCCAGAAACATTGTGCCTAATTGCTAACAGCGATAGACTTAGGTAAGCAAAATGCAAATTTGTATTTGCAACCATGAATCCTTTATCCAAACCTACTACAACCCCATCATGTTGGGGTTTGACCGGACAGTAGTGGTAATAACAACTGGTTTCTCAACTGTTTATATTCACAAATAGCAACATATCAATGTCTTAGTGATTCGTACCGCGGGGAACCCCCAAAAATTGGGAAAATACGCTACGATCGCCACCTGTCATAACATCATCAAATCTTCTAGCATAATTAAGTTTGAAAGATTATATAAGGATTTTCAGTGAATCTGAGGGAACTACAAGCCAAATTAATGACAAAGTAATATAGTCATCCATAGAATGATTCACCAATAATAGATACCGTGCGGCATATGCGACGTTCAACATTCAGCCGTCGTCTATAAAAGAAGGCCTGTGTCAATAATCGAAAAATTTATTTGTATGACAATTCGCACAAATTCCAAATGTGTATGAAATAAAAATGATAAAAATACGATATGGTTTCCGAAAAGAGAGAAGCGGTCAACAGGTTTCAATTATTCCAGCAAAACTTTATGACGTTCTTTATATAAAACGAAAGTTCTTAGTCAGTGGACTCTTAGGCAGAGGTGGCGAATGTTACAAAATCGTGAAGTTTCAGACTCGAAATAATTGTGAAACACAATTACTTAAAAGTAATGCGTCTTTGATCGAAAGCTTTAAAATATTGACCATTCAAATTCTGAAGCTAACTTAAGCGGAGCATCTTTAATATCCAGAAGATGTCAATATCCAGAAGATGTTAATACCTAGAAGACGAAAACGTTGTGTTTTGGTCAAAATCAGTGCAGAAACATAAAATTCCTTATCTGTCCTAAACCCCTATGGGCCACCGTACATTTCTTTATACACATGTAATAGGGTGCCATGAAACGTTTTATCGCATTCATGACCTCTATCCCCAGTTGCAAATGTTTACTCATATTAAAGTATAGGGGAAATGAAATATCAATGATCCAGAGAAATAAAACTACAATTAATCCACTGTGCCGTATTTGTTTTACTGGCCGTTTGTTTCCTCTGATATAAAAACTAGAGCATATTTACGGGAGACATGCATTTAATTCCTTTCATAGTGCAACCCAAACTATTATTAGACAGCGATCCCTATCTGTCCATTGGCTGATTTGGGGTTGGACCGAGTTTATAATAAAATATATAAGCCAAGAGAAAACGTGACAACTTCTACCAAGAGTGAGAGCTCGAAACCGCTGTATCTTAGAATATCTGGACTACGGTGGCCCATAGGGGACATCGACTTTCTAAAATAGTTTTTTACATTTTTTGTTACTTTTTCTGATTTTCTTGTGTATTTTCTCAATTTTTCGCCTATTATCTACAAACAGATTTCAGTTCATAACATAATTTCTTTGAATTTCTGTAATTTTTAGTAACGTTGTCATAAATATCAGTATTATATATTCACCGAAAACCAAAGAAAACTCTTGGAAACCTTTACACCGCTGTGGAAACCTTTGCACCGCGGTTGAAACCTTTACACCGCTGGGGAAACCTTTGCACCGCGGTTGAAACCTTTACACCGCGGAGAACACTTTTTCACCGCGTTGGAAACCTTTACACCACAGTGGAAACATTTACATCGCCGAGAAAACCGTTACATCGTGAAGAAAACCTTCACATCGCGAAGAAAACCTTCACACCGCGATATAAACCTTAGCACCGCGGTGGAAAAATTTGCACCGCAATGGAAATCTTTCGCCGCGGTGAAAACATTTACACCGCCGTGTAAAGGTTTTCAAGACATTTATTTATGACAAGGTAACTAGAAACTACAGAAATCTAAAGAAATTATGTTATGAACTAGAATCTTTTTGTCATCCAGTCATCCACAGTGTCAGTCATCCAACGGCCCCTAGCTTCGGATTAAACGGAATTAGACACCGGTTTCGAAACGTAGCGCCAGAGATCTTGCACGCTACGATCGTATTTTGCTGTCAGTGTTCTATATTTGTCACAGAATGTGAGAAGCTTTGAATGGAGGCGTTTTGTGGTATAACTTTGACAAGTATCTGCAATAATATTCTCTGGCGTTGATTACAATCGCTACAGCCGAACTAGCAAATGCTACCAGGGTGCAAAATGGGCCCCCTACCAAACTTTCTACGCTATCTCCGCAATGACAAACAATGGAGAGCTGAAACCGTCCGAGCAGAGGATCATTTTCCGCGATGAAAAGTGGGTAAAAACTATTTTATTTGACACTACATTATTTACTAATTTATCATGCAGTTTTTGCGGAGAAATTGCATAAATGAAAAAGTCGAAAAATCTGATCGAAAAAATGACCAAAAAATGTCGTTTTTGAAAATGACGTCTAAGAAAAATACATAGGAATGTATGTGAAAATTAAACGGGTGATGCCGACCCGCTGACTGTCGATTAACATGTTGATCTGTTTCAGAGATAATTGGCCAGCCTAATCATGGAATTGCATGATCGCGACAGTAGTATGATTTGTCAAACACGGGTGGACCAACGGATTATATCAAACTATCCGGTTTCCCGCCGTATAAATTTGCCTGAAAAAAAAACAACACATTTTTTCTGTATCTAATTATGTAAAACATATATTTATCGAATGTTTGAGGAAATTTTATAACAGTATATCATTTCATTTTCGGTGGGTTGGTGATCCGAGTGGATAACTAACGAAAAACTACAATGAACCCCCACAGAATATCTTCGAAACAATGTCCAGCATAGTGTTTCAATACATCCCCAGATAATATCCAGTCCAGATACTACATAATGTTGCCCAAAAGTCCAATGCGCATGACTATGAGGCGCCGTTTGTCACTTTCTGATTTAATCTATTTATTTATAAATATTTGGTATTTATCAGCCAGTTATATAAATCCGTTAAACCTGAAGGTAAAATAAACACTAGGTTTAGTAAAATATAAATCCTAAAACAGCGAAAATAATGCGTGCAAGATTTATAAATACCTATATTTTAGATTGCTAGATATATATATCGCTCTATAGTTACGTTATTGTTTGGATGTAAAGTTCTTCAATATCTATAAATATCCTCAATCGACGATCTCGTATTTATATATATCCAACGTAACGTATCTTGCTGATACATAAATATTTCAAAATGTGTTGTTGGAGATATATATATATATATATATCCTGTCATCGCCAAAGTTCTGATATATAAATCCTGAACTGAGAAAATATTGGATATATATATCCGAGTGAAACATGGTAATGAGCTGCGAGACGCATTACCCCAAAACCGATCAATGTCACCCAAAGCTCTCCAATTCTTTATCTTTATTGCGCTGGTATGTGTCATGGATGGATGAACACTGTACATGTATTTATTCCACAGAGTCCAGCTTTGTTGTAAACAGGTACCATCTCTCAATGTTATAGGGGGAATTTCTTTGAGCAGTTCTTTTACATCATGGAGTTTATCCTAATAAATTCTATGCCCACATGATGCAGTCAACAAGTTTAATCCAATGATACTTATGCATAGGTGGGCGGCATCAGAACGATTCCAGCTGAGGCATATAATTATGCTGTCTATTTTGTTTAAAGGAATAAAGATATCTTTGATTTCATTTTCATCCCCGGTAATTTCGGGAACTGAAAATATAGAAGATTTAAGTTCTGCTGTTTGATTTTTCACTTTGGCAAAAGTCAGACATAAACGAAAACTGATAATTCATTTTTTTTTATAATTGTGGCTCTCCGAATTTTTTAAAACGCCAAGATGATATAAAAGAAGCATCGCTTTCACCTGAGGGGAAAAAACCTTGCTGTTACGTTATGTCATTAGCACAGACAACAAAAAGAATATAAGCCAACCGCAGTATAAGTTCAGACTGTAATTTGTGAGAACTTTCGACGGAAAGTGGGCTTGTATGGGGCACCGATATTCCCGGGTAAAATGACATTAACCCATCAGAAGATTCCGGTCCGGCCAGTGGTTTTCTCTTGACTTAAAATGGATGACAACGGAACACACACATTGCTGTAGATAGCTTTTACTGCTCGTACTTCATTTCGGCTTACAATATTGTGACGCTGTACTGGTGGCAACATGACAGAGGATCTTATTTTGTAAATTGGAAACCGTCAAACATTCTCTTTTATACTATCCTAACAATGGGTACATAACAACTCATCAGACTTTATGACAATGGGACAATCGAATTGTCACCAAACCGAAACACAGAACTCAAAGTCTGGGTTCCACCGGGTACATGTTAGTGCATTGTACTTATCCACACCGTTAAATCATATAGCTGAATACCGAAGATCGAATCTGACGCCTACTGGAAATACAGTCAAATATAATTTCTCACAGAAGTTAACTGACAATGCTTGACCCTACAGGTCATTGGACAGGATGTCTTTATTACCAAAACAGTATTCAGAACCGAAAACAATTCTCTCATGTTAAACTATCAGCCTCGAATATAACATACACCGTACCGATAACAAGGGACAGTAAGAAAAGCTTATGAAATCATGAATTTTCACTCAAGGAAAAAGTTAATATAATAAAATTGCTAGGATAAGTATGGTGGCTAAGAATCGATATTTCACATATAATTTATGCATTTATATGGTGGCCAAGAATCGATATCTCACAATACGTACCGCAATAGTCAGGCGACAAAATGTCGAAATTTGTTTCGGCATTCTTATATATTTTAGTAGAATTTAAATATATTGTATACAACCAAAATCCAAAACAGCCAAAATTCATTTGAGAGGACAATCGATTACGTCGACGCTCCTGATTGAATATTTACAGATTATATTCTATGTGTGAAGAGCAGTTTAAGTTAAGTTTCATAAAACATACAGATCCATGCATGGACGTACAAGGCTAACAGCAGAAGAAATTTTCTAGGACAGGTAATATCCTATAATAATTCAATCACCAAATACCATAACCTGTAATTTCATGAACAAAATTCGAACCAGTGGTCTAATAAATTTGATCCTCCTCAAGAATCATTGATATAATGGTTCATCTGCATGGTTTTGTCAACTTGCTGCTCTAATAAATTTTATCACCCCCTGATTTTTTTGTGAGATATCTCACTTCTTATGATTGAATTATTAGAGGGTTTTCTGCAAACGCTACACCATCTTTGATGATAACTAACGTTGAGAAGAAAGACTCATGTCCACTAAATCTATATGATAATCAAGATTTTGTACACACATTTTCCCTGGCGGATAAACATATACTTCCTGTCAGTGGAACATAAATTTCGACACCTTAACATTTCAACGTTTATGAGCCCTGTTCATTTCTAAAATCCCAGCAAAACCCACGAAATCACCACTTACTCATTAGCATATCTTACTTCGGATATATATATCTAATACTTCAGGTTCAGGATTTGGCGATGACAGCATATATCTCCAACAGCAGATTTTGACGTATTTATGATACCTTACATCGGATATATAAATATGTGATTTTTGATCGAGGATATATATATATATATATTGAATAAATTTATATCCAAAAACTAACATAACTAGATATATATATACATATCTCTAATAGTTCAAAATAGGTATTTATAAAGCTTTCACGCATTATTCTCGCTGATAAATTATTTAAATTTTACAAAACCCAGCGTTAATTTCACCTACATGTTTAACGGATTGATATATTTTGCACAGTCATTGTCGATGTGAAATAAAGTTGACTCTACCGTGTCAATTCTCCTCCGGATCCCCCAGCTTGTGCAAGAGAAATGACTGAACTGGCTAAGGATCTGTTAAGCAAGAAGTCTAGTGTGCCACCTGTAGTAAGTCAACCCCCTGTTGTTAATCGGCTCTCAGACCCATGCTAGTTGTCAAGCCCAAGTCACAATCCATGTGACTGGATAACAATGTTTCTATTGCTAGATAAAAATGTTTCTATTGCCAGAGATTTGAGAGGGGAAAGTAGAAATCGCCTAAGGGATAAGCAAAGACAGGGTAGTAGCACTAATGTGGGTCAAGATCATATGGCTAATGTAGGTGGGTCTGCCTTTGCAGAGGGTAATCAGTTTTTGTCTAATGTAGGTGCGTCTGTCTCTTCAGTGGGTAATCAATTTTGAAGCCAACTGATTGGTAACTGCCCGGTAGTAGAAGCAAATGTTGCCGGTGTAGTTGTGCCTAGTTTAATAGATACTGGGTCACAGGTAGATAATGGGTCACAGGTTAGCACAGTGACAGAACCATTTCACAGAAAGCATGGACTTGAATACAGTAGAAGTTATCTAGACAGTGGTAGACGAGATAATTTTTCTTCGGGCAATGGCGACCCGCGTCCTGGTCTATCGGAGATAAATATCCTAGCAACATGTCGGTTTTAAGACAGTTTGTCTGTTTCAGCAGATCATGTACATCAAGTCTCAAAGTTTTCGGGGTTGACCAGAGCCAGTGTGTATTCCAGTGCCACGTGCCGCTCGCGGATTAAATGTGCAGGAATCAACAAGTTGAAAACCGTCCTGGTAGAGCAGTGAGAAATCCTTCACACCCCGCTGTACGTGTAGCACCAACGATTTCCGAATGGATGGTAGAGGTGATGATCTTTTCTGAGCAAGATGTATGAGCAAGAGGATCACAATTGGCGTGACTAGAGATTTCCTCGTTACAGAAGATGCATCCCTCTCTGCCGATTCAGTAGAGATATCCGTGGGTAGACAAAGCTGTGAAAATCCGTAGATACCTCATTATCAGTTCTCTCTTGGATTGAAGGGACGTCAAAAGAGCGTGAACGCGCCGAATACGCACCGAAATGTATTTTCACGAGGTTTAGGCCGAACTTAGGCAATAAAAGACCACATTAGGACAAAAGATGGTGTGCCAGTATCACTTCCTCATCATCGTTTTTGCCCCCATCTCAGATTGCGGCAGCTAAAAATCATCTCCAGGTCTTGCTTTACAAAGGTGTTATTCGCCACAACACATCAGGCTGCATCGCCTCACCCATCCTTGTTCAAAAGAAAAATGGAGAAATGAGGATGTGAACAGATTACCAGCGATTCATCGCCAAAACACGCCAGATGTTTATCCTCTACCCAGAATCGAGGAGTCTCTGGATTTGAAATCTGAAGCAGAGTAATTTTTAACCATAGATCTGAAAGCAGCATATAATCACACCGAAGTGGGTTAGTGTGGTAAACTCAAAACAGCATTAAAGCTTCATTTGGATTATATGAATATAACCGAATGCCGTTTGGCCTGATGGAAGCACTGGCGACCTTCCAACGACTGACGAGCCACATATTCCGATATGACCTGATGGAATGTATATATTCATTTACCTTGAAAATATTATGGTATGAGCCACACCCAGGAAAACATAGACCGACTGGAAGTCAGAATCAGTTTAATGTCATCTTTTTCTTAGAGAGCTTATTTTGCTTGCAGATATCATATCACCAGATAGAGTTTCTACTGTACCGGAAAAAACACGAGATTCGCTTCCTACTATAGGCGATTCGTGAAGAATTTTGCTGCAATCACTGTTTCTCGTTACAGTGTACCGCTTATGCCGGTGCTAGGGGCCGTGTGATCATACATGTATCATCCAAGTTGCCACATGAACAGGTATAATAAAAGCGTACCTGAGATAAACACATATCACGAATCGTTAGATTCTCGGTATGTGCTTTAGAATAGGTTAACCGGAAGACTATATTGTGTAGTCATGTGGCTCTGTCAGTATGTCGACACCTCTTCCCACTTCCCTTATATGTGTTGTAATCATCGCTAAGTGTGGGAGCCCCCGGACGTCGACGCCAGCCTGAAAAGATTAGTTACAATTACAAGCGTCTAGTCCGTCATGCATAATTCGGCCGTTGTCCATTAAAGAATATCCGCGTCCATAATCCAAAGACCTATTTCATATTCCATATAACAGTATTGGCACCAAATTCAAAAAGACAATCATAATATACATAAACATAGGCTTGTTTCATGCAAGAGAGAAGCGATCAACAGTTTTCAATGATGCCGGCAAGACATCATGATGTTCCAAAAGTATCAAATCCGTATCGCTGATCAGTATTCTTAATCCATAATATTCGTTGTAAAGTCGTCATCTAAAGAATGATATATCTCAGTCACGCTTTGATTGTGACTGTTCATATGAGTACCATGAGGATCTTGAAGTACATGGGTTCATACGGCCCCTAGCCTCGGGTTAAGCGGAATTAGACGCAAGTTACGAACGTAACGCCATAGATCTTGCACGCTACGCTCGTATTTTGCTATCAGCATGCGATATGTATCGCCAACTTTGAGAAACTTTGAGTGGAGGCGCTTGGTGGTGTAGCCCTGTTTTATAAGTTTCTGCAACAACGTTTTGTGACGTTGATTAAAATCGTTACATTTAACACAGGATCTAGTTCCAATTTTGGAATGGAGAGTGTCAATCAGCATTCGAGCGACTAAAAGCTTACCAGTGCTATTCAGACATTTCCTTCCATTTCTACACGAAAGAGATGCCAGCAACTCGGGACCTGGGACGGTGCTCATCCAACTTCAAGATGGAAAACTCAGGCCATTGGAATCCAGTAAGGAATGAGCTTACTGAACTTTTAGCTCTGAAAAGGCTCATCTGTGACAAGTTCCGTGAATACATGACTGGTGTCACGTTTGAGGTTGTAAGACAACAACGCATTAACCTACATTAACAATAAAAGCAAAGTCTCTGCAGTCGAACAACGTTGGGTGAATGAGTTGTCAAGTTTTAATTTACCCCACGCTGCTGACAAGGGAAGGCCAACGACAATGCCGACATACTGTCCAGACTTCCGGAAATCTATGTTGATGAACCATCGGATTCCCATTTCTAGTCTGTGGACGACAGTGACGTTGTCAGCATAGTGGTTGGATCTCCGATCGCGGAGGACTTGACAGACGTGGCAGTCACAAACCTGTATGTTGTAAGCTCTGCAGTGACTGCAACTCAGAAGCGCGACTATTCTGAACACACGTCCAACTACCCGTCCTGGGATTCCGACGAAATGGTTAGTTTTCAACGAAACAATCCTGTGATTGGCAAGCTGATAGTATTCAGGAAGTTGGGGCGCAAGCCTATTGCGAGCCACAGAGACCAAACCCATACAGATTATAATTCGCTAGTGGGACAGAACTGTAGAGATCATTGGAGTACTCTACCGGAAATCCCAAACCAAGTCAGGAGATAATTTCTGCTGACTGTTGCCAGTTTGCCTACAGAATCAAGTAATGCAGGGTCTCCACGATTGCACGGGACACCAAGGTGGAGAATGGACTGAAGCCCTAGTACGTGAGCGATGTTGGTTTCCTCTGCTTGTCCAACAATACTTCCGAGGGCGTGAGCGACGTGTGCGTGCCATGGATCCCTATCGTCCAGTCAAAACCAGATTAGTCCACTTGGGAGCCTCCAAACCCATCTCGATTCATGTCACTCTGATAGATCGAGCTAGTGATTGGTAAAAAAACGTATTAGTTATAACAGATTGGTTCTTAAACTTAGCTATAGCGTTCGCAACCAAGGATCAGCGTTCACCAACAGTCTGGCATCCCAAGTCGAATCCACACAGACCAACGGAATGTTTAGAAGCCGAGGTAATTCAAGAACTCTGTGGCCTGTCTGGTATTCGTAAGAACCGGATAGCACCTTAATATCCGGAAGGAAACAGCCCGACCGAAAGATTTAATCAGATATTACTTAACCTTCTGTTCACTCTCCTTGTCGACCGAGAGCGTAAATGACCAGAGTACCTGAGTGAACTCAACTTCCTACAACTCCATCCCACATAGTGAAACTGGGTTCTCGCCATTATCTATCAGGTTCTGGACAATTGCTGTACATGATGATGATCAAGGTACCGACGGTAGAGCAGAAGCCTATGACGACGTTGCCAATTAGGATCAACCAAAATCACCCGTTCAGGACATCCCGATAGTTCTTGAACTGGTGCACACAAGTTATCCAAGGCGTACAAAAGCAGCCATGCACAGTAACCTTAATAAATTGCCAAGATATACTGTAGTAGTTTCTTTTGTATCTTGTCAAAGAACGCTCGCCATTCTTGTGTGCTGAACTGTGCGTCAGGTGGGCCGGTGCGTGCCACAGTTGGTCGGATACCTCGGGACTAGTGTCAGACTATAGTCTTGGACGTACCAGGGCATTGTGTATCTGTCCTCGATTGGTCACTCTGCCATTGATATTGCCAGTGACTGTAAATGATCAACTCTGCTGTGTGTATCTCAACTAACAATGCTCTATCCATTAAAGGAGTCGATAAGCGATCAAAGAGGCTTTATTGTCCATTGACTAGTTGAGGCCTATTTTATTCGAAATCCCCGTCGTTTACATAGAGACCTGAAATTTTGTATGATTGTTTGATACACTATTACTCCTTATCCGTGTCTCAGAATTTCGATAATTGTAATAATGTGAGTTGCTCAATTAGTTTGTAAAGAAATTTTCCATTGAAAGTCAATAGAATAAGAACTAGACAAAAACTTACAAAACTGAGACATGGATTTCCTTTTGGAGACGTCTTCTAAAGGAAATCATGACGCATGTCACGATCAGTGAAATACATTATTTGAAATAGCCATTTTAAAAAGAACAGTTATTTTGCAATTAATTTTGTTAAAAACCGTATGTCTTCACAACGAACATTTACCAGAAAGAAGTTCATATATTTGGAATTCTTGAGAAATACTCTTTCAATAAATATATACATCGCTATGAGGCATAACTTAAGCTGTATAAAGACAAATTCTAGATGTTGTGTAAAATTGTCTGCAGGGGCATGAGGAGGGCTCAGTATCATTAACTTGAACCACCTTTGCAACGAGGTCAAAATTTGAATCTAACTCTCATTCGCAGTTTCAATCAATCTAAGTGGCTCATTCGCTCAATTTGATTGTTAACCCTTCGACCTTGGAATCTCACATCTGACTTTTGGCCCTGGACTAGTGACGTCATCCTTGCTTATATTAGTACTGTACGCCCTCTCTACCTAATCTTATCCCGCAGTGGGTAGAGTTTGAGGCATTGCTTCCTTAATCTAGTTCAAATTGTACAGCTCGCGGAGGACGGCCTATCATTATTTCATAAAGAAAGTGACAGCGAATGGTATTTGTTATGTTAGCTCGAGCTTTCTCTAGCCCTTCTCCACTGCGATGGACGTGGTGGAGACGGGCAATAGGAAACCCGAGCGACTGTGATATTTAATGCCTGCTTTTCTCGTCTCTGTCTATTGTTTAAGTGATTTACGGTACGACATACACACTTGTACTATATTTCTGTCAGGATCCCTAAAAATATGTTCGTCAAAGTATATTTTGATTGAAGAAAAAAACTGGTAAAATCTGTTTCTTTCTGGTGGAAATTAAGCTTTTATAAAGAGCTCTGACGGAGTATTCGACGACCACTGCATGTAGACACTGCATCTTTATGATCTAACACTTGGTGATCATGTAGTTAACTTTCTTTAATAAATAACATTGGAAATTCAGTAGATTTACACCGGGTTGTAATTCACTCAACTTACTCGAAGAAACAACTAGTCATAAGTTGAAGAAAAATGCATCCCATTTTTTCATCGGTTGTTTTTGCTCGTTTTCGTCTTAAACTTTTTACCACCTTTCCAGGAATGGCCTATGCTGCTAAATTATTATAGGCTATTATACACTATTAAGCGTATAGTGATCATTTGAATATAATGTTGTACTAACTAACATGGCAGTGTGACTAACGTCACAGGACCTACGAAGTAGGGTAGGCATTAGGACTTCGACGCGCACTGAGCTCTTGGAAATCCACCCGCCCCTATTAAGATGGACACAGCCCAAGTCAGAATCACCGGTGATTTTCATCAAAAATCACCAGAAATTTTCATCAAAAGTAGGTCAGCTCAGAAGTTGCTGGTAACAGTCCCCTAATGCACCTTCATGCAAAAAATCAAGGTTCTAATGTCAACGGTTCTCCTTATTTTGCCAACGAAAGGATTCGGATGGACTGACTGACTGACTGACTCATTACCGGACAATTTGCAATCTGTAGCCTACTTCGTAGGAAAAAAGCGTGACTCATTTTTTTTCTTGAGTTTACCTCTATTTCAAATTGATCCAACTTTTCAGTTGAAAGAATGACTTTTTCGGATTTATTTATTATTATTGGAATAAAAAACATGAGCAGTGTGACTAACGTCACAGGACATACGAAGTAGGGTTTGATATGATTGAACTATTCTACCCAAAGAAAATAAATTAAGACCCTTTAAACATGCCGTCAATGCCAGATGTTGAGTTTTATACAGCTGTAGATCAGGGCTGTGGGTGCATATGTCATGTTTCCATACACTTGATGCACGCAAAAGCAAAAACAAAGCCTCCTTGAACAACCTTTCTTTGTACAGGTACATGTAACTCAGAAAATGCCATTCTCTCTCAAAAGAAAACAATTCGCGTCAGGAACGCCTGTATTTATTAAGCTAATTTTGTTATGTAGGGGCCTACTTAGGTTCAATAATTTTCATGAAATTTCTTTGATTATATCTTAATTGCAACCATGCTTGTTCCTCAAACCTGACATGCTTGAGCTATGTACATGTATAACACACTTTCATTTGAGAGTCCAGACATTCCACCATTCATGTGAACAAATTGTACTCAACATGGAATAATTAAATTCACGCTACCAAATAGTTCACCAGCTGTTAGTTTTGAGACCCATTTCTACAGTATCAGTACTGTGTTACTATCTGTAGCAGTTGAAACCCAGTAAAACTTAAACAATTAAAACCAGTAAAGAAATTTGTCTGTTGAATAACAGAAAATATGGTATGGAGATTTGAATGAGTAAACTACTAAACATGAGCAGTGTGACTAACGTCACAGGACCTACGAAGTACAGTAGGCATTAGGACTCGAACGCGAACTGAACTCTTGGAAATCCCCACCCCCAGTTGAAATCCTGCCTATATTAAGATGGGCACCGCCCAAGTCAGAATCGCCAGTGATTTTCATCAAAAATCACCAGAAATTTTCATCAAAAGTAGGTCAGCTCAGAACTTGTTGGTAACAGTCTCCTAATGCGCCTTCATTCCAAAAATAAATAACGATCGCCGATTTAATTTTACAATTTTTTAACTAAAGGAAACAGATTGAATAATAAAAAGTTCAGTAGATTTCAAGCTTTACGTGTGAAAATATATTTACATCTCTTTAATGGTTTTCAATGCCCTTGTCCAGGATCAAAACAACTTTTTGAATCGAATTATTTTCCCAACAATACAACAATTTTTTATATATAGTACTATAGTAGAAAGGTAGCATTTATGTAGTTTACGGTAATTCAACTCAAGACCAACACCTTCTCTGCACAAGATAATAATGATTCTATGTCATTCTCCTGAGCATAACCGGTACAAAGACGAATAAATAGCGTCTCTACATCACGTTGTTATCTAGATATATGAGACAACACATTTTGGGTATCGGCAATCCGATGAATGTACTATTCCGGTTTTCTTGTTTCACATTATATTCTATGGCGGTTGATCGGTGATTTCCTTCATTGATAAACGTTAAACCACCTCAGCTTCGTTGTGTGAATCGGAATTGCATTGCTGTGACACACCAACACACTCCGTGGCAGTGATTCTGTATCCCCTAATCAAGGAATCAAAATGGATCAAGATTTGAAATGACAAGAAAAATTTAGACATATTTTGTTTACACATGTAATTTTTTGTTTAAATTATATCCAAGTGTGATATATAGACAATATTCAAGAGGTACAAAAAAAAACTCAAAGTATGTGCTCATATTTCCCCATCATGGTCAAAGTTACTTTATCTAGTTAAATTCTACCCAAAGAAAATGAATTAAGACCCTTTAAACATGCCGTCATGACTTTGTTTCACCCTCAGTAAACTTTTATCATTGTTGCTCACACAGACTAATCTGAAGGATGATACCACATCTTTCTTTCTTCTGCTGGGTTATTGCACCAGGCTGACTTAATTGGTTGATGTAGGATATTTCACCACCAGTGGGTAATTCGACCTGAATTTAAAGCCTGATGTGGTCTGTATGAAACGTTTGGATGTGAAATAGGATACACGTTAAAGGCCACAGTCTACATATATCTATAACAATATACAGAATTGTGTGTATTGAGGCTGGCAAGTTGGTAATAGCAGTGTGGATAAATACACTAACAAATGATGGAAAATTAGCATTTCCTATTTCATAAAAACAAATACGGGTGGCATATCCCACCAGATTTTGTGCTGTGTTATATATACAGTGAAACATACAGCCAAGGGTTCCCCATGGGCAGGACAGTGTACTCGCTGAGCCATCAATAAATAATATAAAAAAATAATTATAAATCAAATTTTCATCAGAATTCGGTCAGCTCAGAACTTGGTGGTAACAATGCCCTAATGCACGTTCATGCCAAAAATCAACGTTCTAATGTCAACGGTTCTCCTTATTTTGCCGACCAAAGGATTCGGATGGACTGACTGACTGACTGCCTTACTGACTCACTCATTACCGGACAATTTGCGATCTGTAGCCTACTTCGTAGGAACAGCTGACATGATACCAACAAAATGTCCCAACACAAGCTGATAAATTCCTTGGGTGGCTTGCAGGATGGCTTTGTTTCACCCTCAGTAAACTTTTATCATTGTTGCTCACAGGCTAATCTAAAGGATGATACCACATCTTTCTTTGTTCTACTGGGTTATTGCACCAGACTGACTTAATTGGTTGATGTAGGATATTTCACAACCAGTGGGCAATTTGACCTGAATTTTGAAGCCTGATGTGGTCTGTGATGAAATGTTTGGATGTGAAATAGGAAACACGTTAAAGGCCACAGTTTACATATATCTATAACAATATACTGAATTGTGTGTATTGAGGATGGCAATGCTGTCCAGACCGGGAAACAAAATAGGTCGATGACAATTTCCGGAAGACAAGTAACACTTTGTTATGGTGGTTGTGCAATAGTGATAGTGCTATAGCCCGGACGTCTTTAATGCGCGGATGTCGGATAGCACAGTGGTAAATTTAACAGACCTATGATAGAAGGTAAATATACGTTTTCATTACTATGCTCATTGCATCAGCTTGCGCTTTCAGCTTGGGACCTTCGTCTATTAGACTAAATTCACTCATTTATTCATTGGTTAAATGGGCCCCGTTTACACAAAGTCTTGACCGGGCTCAAAGTCGCTTAACTTCGCTGATTTTACCAGAACCGGTGTGTCGTGATATGCCGTATCAGGGAACCTTCAAAAGCCACAGTGCAACATACAGCCAAGGGTCCCCAATGGGCATGACGGTGCACTCGGTGAGCCATCAAAAAATAATAAAAAAATAATTATAAATCAAATTTTCATCAGAATTCGGTCAGCTCAGAACTTGCTCGTAACAATGCCCTAATGCACGTTCATGCCAAAAATTAAGGTTCTAATGTCAACGGTTCTCTTTATTTTGCCGACGAAAGGATTCGGATGGACTGACTGACTGACTCACTCATTACCGGACAATTTGCGATCTGTAGCCTACTTCATAGGAACATGAGCAGTGTGACTAACGTCACAGGACCTACGAAGTAGAGTAGGCATTAGGACTCGAACGCGAACTGAACTCTACAGATGTCATGTAACAGAGAAGGCTGCGTATTTCAAAGTTTTTATTAGTGAATTAAAGTGTAATGTATACACATGAGCAGTGTGACTAACGTCACAGGACCTACGAAGTAGGGTAAGCATTAGGACTCCGACGCGAACTGAACTCTTGGAAATCCCCACCCCCAGTTGAAATCCTGTCTATATTAAGATGGGCACTGCCCAAGTCCGAATCTCCAGTGATTTTCATCAAAAATCACCAGAAATTTTCATAAAAAGTAGGTCAGCTCAGAACTTGTTGGTAACAGTCTCCTAATGCGCCTTCATTCCAAAAATAAATAACGATCGCCGATTTAATTTTACAATTTTTTAACTAAAGGAAACAGATTGAATAATAAAAAGTTCAGTAGATTTCAAGCTTTACGTGTGAAAATACATTTACATCTCTTTAATGGTTTTCAGTGCCCTTGTCCAGGATCAAAACAACTTTTTGAATCACATTTTTTTCCCAACAATACAACAAATTTTTATATATAGTACTATAGTAGAAAGGTAGCATTTATGTAGTTTACGGTAATTCAACTGAAATGATTCTGTGTCATTCTCCTGAGCATAACCGGTACAAAGACGAATAAATAGCGTCTTTACATCACGTTGTGAGACAACACATTTTGGGTACCCGCAATCTGATGAATGTACTATTCCGGTTTTCTTGTTTCACATTATATTCTATGACGGGTGATCGGTGATTTTCTTCATTGATAAACATTAAACCACCTCAGCTTCGTTGTGTGAATCGGAATTACATTGCTGTGACACACCAACACACTCCGTGGCAGTGATTCTGTATCCCCTAATCAAGGAATCAAAATGGATTAAGATTTGAAATGACAAGAAAAATTTAGACATATTTTGTTTACACATGTAATTTTTTGTTTAAATTATATCCGAGTGTGATATATAGTCAATATTCAAGAGGTACAAAAAAACTCAAAGTATGTGCTTTATCTAGTTAAATTCTACCCAAAGAAAATAAATTAAGACCCTTTAAACATGCCGTCAATGCCAGATGTTGAGTTTTATACAGCTGTAGATCAGGGCTCTGGGTGCATATATCATGTTTCCATACACTTGATGCACGCAACAGCAAAAACAAAGCCTCCTTGAACAACCTATCTTTGTACAGGTACATGTAACTCAGAAAATACCATTCTCTCTCAAAAGAAAACAATTCACGCCAGGAACGCCTTTTTTTATCAAGCTAATTTTGCTATGTAGGGGCCTACTTAGATTCAATAATTGTCACGAAATTTCTTTGATTATATCTTAATTGCAACCATGCTTGTTCCTCAAACCTGACATGCTTGAGCTATGTACATGTATAACACACTTTCATTTGAGAGTCCAGACATTCCACCATTCATGTGAACAAATTGCACTCAACATGGAATAATTAAATTCACACTACCAAATAGTTCACCAGCTGTTAGTTTTGAGACCCATTTCTACATTATCAGTACTGTGTTACTATCTGTAGCAGTTGAACCCCAGTAAAACTTAAACAATTAAAACCAGTAAAGAAATTTGTCTGTTGAATAACAGAAAATATGGTATGGAGATTTGAATGAGTAAACTACTAAACAGCTTACATGATACCAACAAAATGTCCCAACACAAGCTGATAAATTCATTGGGTGGCTTGCAGGATGGCTTTGTTTCACCCTCAGTAAATTTTTATCATTGTTGCTCACACAGACTAATCTGAAGGATGATACCACATCTTTCTTTCTTCTGCTGGGTTATTGCACCAGGCTGACTTAATTGGTTGATGTAGGATATTTCACCACCAGTGGGCAATTTGACCTGAATTTGAAGCCTGATGTGGTCTGTGATGAAATGTTTGGATGTGAAATAGGATACACGTTAAAGGCCACAGTTTACATATATCTATAACAATATACTGAATTGTGTGTATTGAGGATGGCAAGTTGGTAATATCAGTGTAGATAAATGCACTAACAAATGATGGAAAATTAGCATTTCCTATTTCATAAAAACAATTACGGATGACATATCTCACCAGATTTTGTACTGTGTTATATATACAGTGAAACATACAGCCAAGGGTTCCCGATGGGCATGACAGTGCACTCGCTGAGCCATCAATAAATAATAATAAAAAAATAATTATAAATCATGCCAAAAATCAAGGTTCTAATGTCAACGGTTCTCCTTATTTTGCCGACGAAAGGATTCGGATGGACTGACTGACTGACTGACTGACTGACTGACTCACTCACTCATTACCGGACAATTTGCGATCTGTAGCCTACTTCGTAGGAATAGATGAGAATATCAGAAGGATAAAGGAATTACAATTACCAACTTTGTTTGTGAATTAAATTTTGGACAAGGATGTAATGAGATCATCATAGCTGTGCAAACGTTATCGACCCTTAACAGACCAGCTGGTATATTTGGCAACAGTGATAAAGTTAGGATTCTTGATATAACATGTCGTATTCCTTGTTTGCAATCACGTGATATCACGTGGTGCTACTTTGCATCCTGGGTAAAAAAAGCACATGCTTTTGAGCAGCAGCCATGTGGATGTGCAAACAATACCAGGCAGATATGGCAGTTCTCGCGATGGCTTTCTCGAAGTATTGTGACTATTTACCGGCAGATGCAAGGCATAGACTGTCCTCGTGTATGTTGTAACTTTGAAGAAATACAGTTCTATCTTCATTTATGTGTAATTTCAATGTCTGATCTACATAAGATCGAAAGTAAATCAAGCTAAAGTTGTTTGACAGTAGCGGGAAAGATCAACTCTCTTAAGAGTGAAATAAACATACATAATACGGTAACATATTTGACAACGTTTTTAGCAAATAGTAACGTTGTTAACAAATAGTAACGTTGTTAACAAAAATTATGTCAATTTTGTTACCAAATGTCAACTGCGTTATCAAATAGTACCGTTGTTGATAGTTGATAGTCCGACATGCAGACGCAACACAATATTTAATAATTTTGATTTATCTGAAATGTTCGGGGTCTGCCAGTAGGGCTATGTCACTTCATCTACATGTAGCTGTCGCGCACGAAAACGACACTTCACACGGGGATTCGTTGCCCAAACTGCTCAAACTGGCATTAGAGTGCAGTGGAATCCGTTTAAACAATTCTGGTGGTTATTACAGAATTTTCACATCATTTAGCGATTATTGATAGAGTCAGTGGACCGGTTCGTTGCTTGTTTTAAAACAATTCATCATAGGAAATTGAAACACTGTTCTGAATTAACTATAGGCAAGAAAATAGCATCAATGTTTCAATTGAAGGTCTGGAGATATTATTATTGTTTCATGTGACGTTAGATTGAAAACATCCCATAAAATTCCAATACCAAAATTCGGAAAAATGAGGCATCCTTTTATAGAGTTTTACTATATGAGAAGACAAATAGTATATTTAAGATTCCAATCCACTGGCTGGAAACCTATTATTATTGGTATTATAGGGTACCAAGCACTGAAAATCTTCTAAAACTGGTGTTATTATTCTTTCACCATTTTTGTCCTCAATGCACTGTCAACAACTCTGCACAATTCTGCTATTTTGCGATCTAGTTTTCAAAAATACACTCGCAATGGTATTCATCTGCGACACCGCTGAACCGATGAACGATATACTTGGCTCACATGATCGATGGATCAAGGTCTAAAAAATCTTCATGTGCCTCCGTAAACAATTATGGCCGCCATCGACCAATCAAAATCGTCGGATTTTCAATAACGGATTTTGATGACGAAAACGGCTATAAATATGTGTGTTCTACGATATGCTGATGAAGAATGAATAGCTGGGTCCCAGTGTCGGAAATTGCATCAAATCACCAGAACGAAACCCAAAAGTGACAATTTACTGATACAATTAGAACCCTATTGTAGCCTGTGAAACAGTTCCATCTCTCAGTAGAAAAGTTTTACGGTTTGGTACAGATATTGAAGTCGCGGAGATACAAGAAGCGATTAAAGGCCTGAATCATACAAACTCCCAGGTTTTGATGAATTGTATAATGAATGCTTTATTGCATGTTCAAATATTCTTGTGCCTGTATTCTGTAAATTATTTAATGCTATTTTAAAGGTGGTCACTTCCCCTCAAAATGAAGTACTGGAATGATTGTTCCTATATATACATAAGCAAGGCAAGCTGGAAGATGTAGCTAATTACCGAGGTATTAGTTTACTTAGTCATTCATCGAAATTATTCACGTCAGTATAATTAACAAGCGTCTATACTGTTGTGGTCAAACTCTGATGCTCAATTTGGATTCAAACCCAACTATTCAACTATCGATGGAATGTTCGCATTAGAACAGCTTGTAGCTAATCCTCTTAGAAAGAAGAAGAAATTATACTGTTGCTATATGTAGATTATAAAAAGGCATTCGATAAGGTGGATCGTAACCTGTTATCGTATAAACTCATTAAATATGGTATTATAGTCTGTCCATTTTAATTAGTCATCTAACTTGGAGCTTGTCAATAATCAGCAGTTAACTCTGCACAAATTTTCTTTTTTGCATCGTGTAGAACAAACAGAACTCTACAAAATGACTACCATTTCTCCGCGATATCGATGATATATCACGCTTGAAATAGCTTTGTAATTCTCTCCATATAAAACTCCAGTACAGTTGTTTCATGTACCGAGACTCAATTACATAGGGAGACGTCATAATGTATTCGTGTTGTCTAGTACAAAGGTCAACAATGCCGTGTATGGTCATAGAGATGTGCGCGGTTTATCGTTTGGCCATTTCACTGGGCATGAGATATAAGCGACACTCCCACGGACCGCCTGTTATTACTGTATTCGGCATCAATGACCTTTGTGCCAGTGAGCATGAATACATTATTACGTCTCCCTATGTAATTGCGTTTTTTTTATCAAAAGTCTGGATTATGTCAATGGGAGGTATTGTCACCGATATTATTTTCTTTGTACGTTAATGACCTGGAAACAGATTTCATGTTGAATATGGATAACTTAGTCGATATTGATGACGTTAGTATTTCATTATTGATGTATGCAAATGACACCGTTTTGATATCAGAAACAAAAGAAAGGGCTGCAAAATATGTTGGATCATTTGAACGGTTACTGTAATACCTGAAATTTGACAGTTAATGTGGAAAAGACTGAAGTGTTGGTGTTTAGGAAGGGCTGGAAAAAGGGAAAATGACAAATGGGACTATGGGGTGAAATAATTAAAGAGGTCAATAGTTTTAATTACTTCGGATGTTCATTCAATTATAATGGGAAATTTTATGTCCACGGTTGTAATACATGTGGGCCGTCATAGCTAAGTAGATAGAGCATCGGGGTCGTGGGTTCGAATCCCGCTGACGGCCAACGGATCTTTGTGTTTTAGCCTCTGGCTTTCGGTGAATAAAGAATAAGAGTGGCATATACCCAGAGTACCGTTTTTTTGCAGGATATCGCATGAAGGAATTAGAATCAAAGTATATTTTTAGGAATACAAGAAAGCATTTAGGGCCACGTGCTACCACGATATTAGTGTGGTTTTGTCACCTGCTTCGCAATGGGATGACAGCGGGATTCCATACGTTCTCCACCCGCTCGCATTGAGACGGACACGCCCTCATTTACAGGCGTGTCTGGCCGGGCACATATAACAAACAGTCTTGATCTGTGAATTATAAACTATGGAGTCATCATAAATAGCTGAATACTATATATAGGCCTACATATAGTTTCATATAATATCAGTATGATATTGTTCATAAACATTCTTCCACCAGAAAATCGGGAGAAATAGCTCCATGGAGTGTTTCTTAAATAATTGACAAGATAATTTAAAATTTGATATGATTTAAATTATTTAGATTTCTTTGAATATTTGACGAAGAATTAACATGACCGTATATACATATATGAATTTAAGCCGGCATGAATTGAAGAACACATTAGCAGTCAGCGCACGCACCACCTCATTACATTGGAACTATATCTATGCCGAGGGGAGAATGTGCCAGGAAACAATGTCTCTTTTCCAATGTTTCTCTGTAGGAGTATGTGTTACCTATATGGAACCGTGGAGGGGACATATTTAATATTTTCTCATTTTCCACGAGATAATATCTAGGGGAAAATTTGCCATTGATCAATTATCTCGGGAGGAAAAAAATGACCCCGAGATTATTTTTCTCCGAGATAATTTACCAATGGCAAAATTCCCCCTTATATTATATATAATGGACAAATGGACATAATGGACAAATCGCAACCCCTCCCTCCCCCCCCGACCCCCCCACACCCTAAGTCTCGGGGGATATTATTTGCCCATCAGCTGCAGACGATCCGCGTAAGTTCCAAGCTACATCATGGTCTGGCGCCGGCTTTTCTTAATAAATTAATTTCTGTTTGTTGAAAATTTCTGAAAATTTAGTATGTTTTGTGACCTAGACATCCTGCGATCTGAAAATCAGGCAATGCGGTAATACATACTTTTTTCATATTTTTGGCGATATATCTGCATTACCGTATGTTAATCGTATACCATATAGTTACAGTGGGCGGAACAGCCAGCTGTGCCACGGGGCTGTCCGATGAAATATCTATACACCCTTGATGTGTGACCTGTGAAGACCAGTTCTTTGCTGGTGTCCTAATATGGGTACGATAATTTAGATGAAGCCAAAAGTTACTGTATGGTCCGGGGCACAATATAACAAATAACAGCAACGAATACTGTATTACTATCCCCTTTACGGTATTTAAGATAAACGCAATCGAGTGGTGATGCCGAAATCCGCTTTTTCGAGGCGATAAATCTCTAACCCCAAACCGTCGTTTGGTAGAAGGCACGGGCTAGGTACTGAAGATATATGGAAAATACATAATACACCAGGGATATTTAAACAGTCCCAGATTACATCATGAAATACCGTAAAAAATTTCTGAAGGGGAATATATAAATTTCTGTCATGTGAAGGGTCGTTAAAAACGAGCAGTTGCGGTTAAACACGTTATGGAGGCTTAGTAATTGCAAAGACACAATGTTGACAAAAACAACAAATCGAACTGCTAGTAATCATCAACGTTGACAGGTGTGGTGTGTGGGGAAATGTCCCCTCCAGCGCATGCGTAGAGGTGAGAGAGAAAACAATCTGTGCACATTTAGACAATGGTGGCAGATGTTGATTGCTATTATAGTGATTCCTAACCTGAATTTGATTTAAATATTTGTGTCATAGGAATATGTAGGAGCGTGTTACACACATGGAAACAGGAACGGCACTCGGATGTACTATTTACCCGTTTGCAGAATAACGGATGAAATATCTATACAGAATGTATGTAAGAAGTTAAAGACGGAGATTTTAGTTTGATAAGGAACTTCGGATTTGATCAAGGAAATAGAACGCAAAATATTGGTCACAAAGGCTACGGAACATACGATTTCTTGAGTCCTAACTCTTTTAAATTCCTTGGAATTACCCAAGTTATCCTGAATATTCATTTCTTGGACATCATACAATTTACCAGGAAGCTCGGGCTCAGGTACATATATCTGAATTGTCGTTAATAAGCGATGTTCCTTCGGAGAGGACATGGGGAATCAAAGGAAAAGAAAAGCAAAAGTCGGTACAAGGGATTATGCAACGACGTGTAAGTATTAAAATGTGACTTCGACAAGAAAATATTATACATGATTGAATCTCATACCATAATTAATAGATTTCCTGTACATTCTTATTACATTTGGTATCATATATGGATCTCAGCTTGGCAATACTTTTGTTTCACAGTCGAACCAAAAACGGACCAGATTTTGAGGTACAGGGAGTGGTTTTGACACTCTACGTAAACAGTTCCGTTCTGTAATTGGTTCTACCTGTATGGAAATTAGCAAGATAGACAACTTGGTACCTTTTTGTACCACTAGAAAGATATAAATTTGACCAACTGAAATGGCCTGAATTTTACATAGAATAATGACCGGAATTTCAATGAATGAAATTACATAAATATGCAGGAATGACTTAAACATTGAAAGCTAAAGTGATCTAATTTGTAGTCAATAAAATGACCAAAATTTTAAAATCACATGAATTTGACTCAGTAAATCACATAAACATTCGGTAAAATCACAAAAATTCCATTCAGAGAAATCACATAAATTATGAAAGATATTTCCGCTCGTGCCATGGTGTGAAAGGAAAGAAAATCTAACTGGAAAACATGTCCGGCTTCTATCTAGTAACCTAGCTGGAACATTTGAAAACATGTCCGGCTTCTATCCAGTAACCTAGCTGGAACATTTGAAAACATGTCCGGCTTATATCTAGTAACCTAGCTGGGACATTTGAAAACGTGTCCGACTTCTATAACCTAGCTGGAACATTTAAAAACATGTGCGGCTTCTATCTAGTAACCTAGCTGGGACATTTGAAAACATGTCCGGCTTCTATCTAGTAACCTAGCTTGGACATTTGTAAACATGTCCGGCTTCTATCTAGCAACCTAGCTAGAACATTTGAAAACATGTCCAGCTTCTATCTTGTAACCTAGCTGGGACATTTGAAAACATGTTCGGCTTCTATCTAGTAACCCAACTGGGACATTTGAAAACATGTCCGGCTTCTATCTAGTAACCTAGCTCGGATATTTCAAAACATGTCCAGCTTATATCCAATATCCCAACTGGGACATTTGAAAACATTCTATCTCGATTTCGTTATGGTTATAGTTATGACATGGAATTGAAATCCGCAGCATATGCTATTTCGTGAAAAGGGGTCTAAATCGAGTCGTTTAAGCACACGTTTAGACACGAAGGATCCCTTGGACCAAAACGCCATTCAACCGGGTGATTTGGGGTGGCATTATATCTCCACTGCTGGGAAATCTTTTTGGTCCAAGGGGTCCTTCCGGTCTAAATGTGTTTTTAAATGACTCGATTTAAACCCTTTTTTTATGGAATAGTACATGCTGCGGATTTCAGTCTCATGTTATAACTATAATCATAAGGAAATCGAGCTATAAATTTAACGTATTGTGTACATATATAGTCACTTGTCGTTACATTAAAACGCAATTATTTTTTGGACATTTTAGTTTTTCGATTTCAACCGCACCACGCACAGGCCAAAATCCCGCCTTATCTTATCCCCTTTGTGCATTTATCTTTGTTACAGAAAGATGAGGATGGATATGTAATAATAATCGAAAAGGGGAATCTAAAATAAATTTACAAATGAATGAGAAATATGTGACAGATGAATGGGGATTAAATTTGTAGTTATTTTTACTGTTTTTTTTTTTTAAATCTCGAATGTTCTATTGATAGGTCACAGGAACAGCCTCCATACGCAAGCGCAAATATTTTCTCTCTGATTTTTGTGACCTGGATAAGTGACCTATTGAGTAAAATTTACCACTCGTCCTTCGATTCCGAGAGAGATTTGTGGGCATGCGCAGAGATTGACAAATGCGAAAGTAATTCCACGAGGTAAGTATTGTTCCATGAGTCATTTTTTTTTTATTTCACGGGTTCACCTCACAGCTCCCAGTGGGTCCTATTTTGATTGTTTCGTTTGATAGTCAATGACATGAATCACAGCTGGTGTTTTCCTACATGTACTCTATACTGAATTAATATACAGTCGTGTGATGAATATATCCAAATGCATTAACCTGCAAATTAAAACCTGCCACTGTTATAACTACGGGGATATGAAATCTCTGTGATCTAGCCTTATTTCACAACCCTAGTTATACTAGTCTGAGGAAAAAAACACAAATGCTGATTCGAATTCTCGTCTCAAGATGCAATCGTTTAAAAAAATGAAACATCCAGGCATGTTGAGAAATTACGGCCACGAAAGGCGACTTAACCCATTATTGTTAAGTGAGATGAACTAATGGGGGTTGTCCGCGATCCAGTTAACCAAACATTACGCCCAGTGCAGCGTTTCTATTATATGGCTGAAGTTATAGTTCGTTGTTCCTGTTAATTAATTTCTGTCATTACCATTTACCTTAACATTTCGGTCAACTAAATTTCCCATTTGTTCCAAACTTAGAACTGGCGGAAAAACTTAAACCCGTTCAGTGGAAGTGATGCAGACGTTGGATATACTTCCGTCTCTTCATTTTTGTTCCTGAACACATTGTGATACGTCAGAGCCAAATCTGAATAATGCCAGAATAGTTAGATAATCAAACTAAAATGTCAGATGTACATGTATAAGCGTGCATTTGTAAGATAGTCAGCCGGGCAGCTATATATATATCAAAGGAACGACTCTGCCAAAATGTTTAGCTTGACTCGCTACAAAATAAATATCCGAAATTGAAGGCACTTGACTCCATTTGACTGATATAATTTTGTGGACCTTGGCGACGGTTTTCAAACGCAGTCGCTTCCCGATTGGATATCGCTGATGTCATATGTCAGAACTGAAGGATACGTAGTGGTGTCTAGGGCCAAATAAGGCATAGTGAGGCCTGTAAGTACGGTAGTATATCATATAGGTACGGTAGTATATCGTATCATATATACACGGTATAGTATATCATATATACACGGTAGTATATCATATATATTACGATAGTATATCATATAGGTACGGTAGTATATCATATAGGTACGGTAGTATATCATATATACACGGTAGTATATCATATATACACGGTAGTATATCATATCATATATACACGGTAGTATATCATATATACACGGTAGTATATCATATATATTACGATAGTATATCATATAGGTACGGTAGTATATCATATAGGTACGGTAGTATATCATATATACACGGTTATATATCATACATACACGGTAGTATATCATATAGCTACGGTGGTATATCATATAGCTACGGTAGTATATCATATAAGTACGGTAGTATATCACATAGGTTCGGTATAGTATATCCTAGGTCTGCATATAGGGAGAGCAGTTCAGTTCATACGCAAAACTGATTTAAAAATAAAGGCCTGATGGTGATCCATCCTTTCTTTATGATCATGTCATACTGCATGTGATACTTTTCTCTAGGCTTGGAAAACTATGGGAGAAAGAAGTCGCAGAAAAAGGCACAGAGAAGGCGCACGTATTCTGGGTGTTTTGGAAATTTGGGAAAAGCACCTTTATTCTACTGATATTCCTAAATTTTGTGTCCGCCTTGTTCACCTTCGCATCTTCTGTAAGTATTTCACACGTCATGCTGGATACATACATGCTCGAGGCTATCTCATGTTGAAACTCTACTTTAAATTGTTAATTTGACAACACACAGAGAAGGGTGGTGCTTGGTGCAAGCTCACCTTTTGATTTCGACTAATAAAAAAGAGGTTATAACCTCTATATTATTAGTCGAAATCATGAATTATCATACTATATACTGGTTCACATCTTTCCAGAATTTTGTGGGGACCAAGACAATTCAAGAGGCATAACGTATACAAATTGGCATCTCAGCTGGATGTCTTGTCAGAGATAATTCATTCGGGGGTGTATGGTCTTTTCGTATCGAGAAACTGACAGACAGACGGAGAGACAGAATTTGAATTATTGACGCATTCCATTCATAAAAATGATATGCGGTACAACATTAGCTTTGCTTTTCATGCGTATGTTGATTTCACTGGTGTTTATACACGCATATTAGTCTGGCGCATCTATAGACATTGTCAGTGAAATCGCGCAAATATGATGAAGGTTGATAAAGACATAATATACTCTCTAAAGAAACTTGAGTGAAAAGTTCACTTGAGTGGAATTCATTCAACTTGAGTGAAATTTTTCACTCAAGTGCTTGAGTGGGAAGAATTTCTACTCTTACTTGAGTGAAATTTCACTCAAGTTTTTTTTCAGAGAGTACGGATAATTTAAACACTCGGACCTAGTACGAAATTAAATATATCTCTGCACAGTGAAGACAGAGACTAAACTGTGTATATATATATCTAACTGTTCTGATCATAGTGAAAAGAACATATACATCTTTCCATGAACTCTACGCCTGCAACTGTCGAACGTTTCCAAGAATTTAAGAACACACGCGATCTCAAATTTGGCGATACGTATCACATGATAGCAAAATACGAGCCTATATAGTGTGCAAGATCTTTGGCGTTATGTTTCGATAACTTGTATCTAATTCCGCTTGACACGAAGCTCGGAGCCACATGAAACCATGTATCAATATCCTCAAGGAGTTCATACAAACAGCTACAATCGAAGCATGACTAAGTTACATCATTCTCTAGATAACGACCTTACAACGAATATCATAATGGATTAAGAATACTGATCTGATAGTTTTGGAATATCATCATGACAACTGTTGATCGTTTCTTTATTGCAGGAAACTAGCCAATTATGTTTATGTATACAATGATTTTTTTATCTGGTGCTATGATGCTGTTATATGAATTAGGTCCGTGGATTATGGACTCGGAAATTCTTTAATGGACGACAGCTGAATATTGAATGACTGACCAGAGTGTATTTGAAAGCAAAGAAAATTTACCGCATTGATGTGTCTAAAACAAATAGGATATTATCACATTGGAAGATTGATCTAGTTAAAATACGCTCAAACCTTGCACAGAAATAGTAATAGGATAGTATTACATTGGGGCAATGGTTTAGGTAAAATACATACTAGTAGTGTATTTATAGCTCAATTAGCCTTTCGCAGATTTCACATTCGGTGGTACTTAGCAATGTCTCATTTATATCATTTCGGTTTGTTCTCTGATTATTTTCAAGCTATTGCATGCCATCTTATCTCATTATTTTCCGTTCCAATCTCTTCCAACTTGTATACTAAGTTGAAGTTGAATCACGGAGCTGAGCCATAAGAAATTATAAATTTGCATAGATTTGAGATGGAATGTGGATGTTGAACCTTTGGAACGGAAACCGGCAGTCTGGTAATCGTGTGGTTGAAAAGGCTCAAAATCTAATGCTCCCGATAGTCTCTTTCTTTTCTCATGACTGAATCAAGAACATATCCAGATGCTCATTAATCCAACATCATGTTGTGAGTACTCTTAATCTTGTTTATTCACAGTCATTCTGTGTCAACTATCTGCTCATGTTCGCCGATGGAGAAATTACTGGAACAGGGATTGGCATTCTCCTGGTGGCCGCCATGGCAAATGCACTTTTCATTCGGATAGTATTTTTGGCTTTGGCTTTGACCAAAGGTATTTTCCTAGGTAAGTTCATATTACAATTCGAATGTGAATTTCTATATTCTTTTCATATGGTCAGAGCTACCAAACATTATACGGTACTAATGTGACAAACCATGGTCGGAACTACCAAACATTGTACGGTGCTGATGTAACAAACCATGGTCAGAGCTACCAAACATTGTATGGTACTGATGTGACAAACCATGGTCAGAGCTACCAAACATTGTATGGTACTGATGTGACAAACCATGGTCGGAGCTACCAAACATTGTACGGTACTGATGTGACAAACCATGGTCAGAGCTACCAAACATTGTATGGTACTGATGTGACAAACCATGGTCAGAGCTACCAAACATTGTATGGTACTGATGTGACAAACCATGGTCGGAGCTACCAAACATTGTACGGTACTGATGTGACAAACTATGGTCAGAGCTACCAAACATTGTATGGTACTGATGTGACAAACTATGGTCGGAGCTACCAAACATTGTACGGTACTGATGTGACAAACCATGATAAATGTGGTGGTCAAATATCCAGCATGACGATATGTTTCAGGGTGATTTAACCACGCTTGTATGTAAGAAAATAATTTTTGTATGGTCTGTTACATCTGTACCGTGTTTGATGGTCCTGACCAAACCATTCTGACAGTGAACTTGTACTTCGACACTATGAGCACAAATGTCATATACCGAACATATTTGGGTTAAAACACCCTGAAACTTTGAACAAACGAAGCGACCTGATATAAATTCTTGTCTGTACCTACATGTAAATGTTTTTGGCTAAATTGACCCAACTGAGGGTTGCTGGTTTGGGCAAAATAAGCGACGATATCCATGGAGTTGAATATTTTATGCCTAGAGCCCCGCGTTGTTTCTGAGCTGTACATACAACATGGCTTGATATGTGAGTGAAAGGTTGGGCGGATTAATAACTGTCAGATATCCCCAAACTCAAGCTCGAATGACGTCACCATGATGCCATATCATTGTCCAGTTTACGTATTTCAAAAGCGTCATTTCTGGTTAATAAACAATGCTACGAGAGAAGAGAACCAAATTCACTAAAAAAATGGACATGTGACGTTATTATGGGAACAAATCATTTGTGTGTGATGATCGATGGTAAGAAAGCTATTATTTTTCATTCCAATACCTACCTTAGTTCACATACTGAAATATCAGCCTCGAAACAATTGCGATGGTCAATTGTACGAAAATGGAGATAATGTTGATCGAAATGTGCTCCCCGGACAATTTTGGGACTTTAAAGTCATTTTAAGGGAGAATTTTCTCTGGTAGCAAAAGTTTGAGGAATTTTTTTCACGGTCACACACAACAGAGTTTTGTAAATGTCACATGTCCTTCGTAATTAGAATACCTTGGATGATTAACTTTAACATTTCTATTTCTTCTCAGGTGCCAGGCTAAGAAATGCAACGATGGCATTACTATACAAAAAGATTCTTAAAATTAAGGATCTTGGAGATGGCGTCACTGGAAAGGTACGGAAATGTCGTTTTGATAAGTATAGATTATGTATCGAGTTGATTTCTTCACAAGCGTATGACCATATTTGTCTTTCTGGCTGACAAGGTTGGGTTAATGCATAATAAGTCTCCCTCCAATCGGAGTCGGTGAACATCCTAAGGTTGTGCGGACCGGAGGGTTACGGCTGTCATACTGGCTTATTCTTTATTGATTCTATGTGACTTTCTTCAATTTATCAATGTCTGTATGGGAATAAACAAAATCCATGTCATAAATATTCACATGTCTTCGTTCACAGTTAATCAACACAGTGTCTACTGACGGGGAACGTATTCAGCGAGGTATCATCGTGTCCTTTAGCGTGTTCTGCTCACCACCGCTTTTGATAGCTGGCACAATCTATGCTGCTATTGTGGTCGGACCTATGGCCCTCCTTGCGTCTGCCATATTTGTTACTCAATTTCTGGTCGTGGTGAGTATTTGTAAGCTTATCTCTCATATGACCAGTGCTTCGAGATCTGAAAGCATGTAAATTGATTGACCAATGAAAGCTCTGACTCAAAAAGGATGAGTAATCCTGAGGTCGAGCGACGTGTACAGTTCGGGAGATATTAAAGACTCGTTATTTTGACAAAAGCGAAGAATAGACAAACGCAGAAGAAATCGCAAGTATCTGAACACCGGTACCCCTCACGGCAACCATTTTCATTTCTTTTGTACCTGATTGAGCTATAACCTAACACAATGAACTTTGGGTTGGGCTATTTACTACAAATCTTTGATCCTGGTTTGAGAATAAAACATCGCATTATTGCGTATTGATTAAATTCTGAACATGGACACGTAAAATAAGGGACGTCAAATGATACATTCATTAATATTCACAATATTTATCATTTTGCAGACTCTTCTTGCAAAAAGACTGGGTACGCTTAGAGCAAAGGCGGCAAAGATATCTGATGGCCGGGTAAGTTTCCTGTTACCGTACGTGCATTATGGGAAAAATTTCTCATGAGACTTATATAGGGCCACAATTCCTCCTATAGCATTCCTTTATTTATTAGACTGTTGCGAACAGTCTTCTATTTTGTCTGAAATCATCTCATATTACATGTGACATTTAGGGCAAAAACACTTTTAAATGATATTTAAGAGCTCACAACATAGATTTATGCAGATATGGCTTGGAGCATTGATTTCAAAAGAAAATATTTACATGTGAAAAATTCCCATGTTCGAAATCGTATATTTTTAAAACCGAGTAATGAAGCTCTACTACTTATTCCAGGAAATGTAGATATATTTGACGCTTATTCTTGACTTATTTCAGTTGAAAGGAATTGCTGAGATTCTCAACAGCATGAAAATAATTAAAGTCTACACATGGGAGAATCCCTTCATGGAAAACATATTCAGTAAGTAGGCATATGCTCTACCTACCGCTGCACCTTTCTCACCTTGATTGCACACCTCGACTGTGTTGCTGCTGATATACGGTCGATGCTGGACTGTGTTGCCGTTGATACACGCTTGCAGTTGGTAAGCAAGACAGTGGGCTGTTGGTAAAATGGGTCACGAGCACAAATGAACACAAATATTGACTGTATATTGGATTTGTTCGTCTCTGGTTGTGCAGAATATGCCTACAGATTATGCTCAATTTCTTTATAATTGCATGGTATTGTACTACATTGTAAAGTATAATCTATGTCGTTTTTACAGACATGCGTAATAAAGAAAGGAATACTCTATTCTGGCTTCGGGTTATGCAGTCTCTCATGCTAATGTCATCTGCTTACGCTCTCGCGTTCGCCCAGGTTGTTGCAATTGTCGCCCTCATTATTGTAGTCGGAAAGGTTTCCCCGGTTGAGGTAAGTACAAATTTCTTTATGAACAAATACAAGTTCTGATTTCTGATCTAATGTGCAATATGCACATCCTCAGGGCAACAAAACTTCGTATTGCCCTCAGAACAAATCAATATTTTCATAATATTCGTTATTACCCTATTTCTTCTAATTATGAATGACGGACTAGACGCTTGTAATTTAGCCTCAGTTGACATAAAGGTGGATTTTTTTTTTTGCTTCTAAGTCTAAAAGTGCTGTTCCAAAATTAGAAGAAATAGGGTAACCCTATCAGGCCTTGGTGGGGGAGGGGGGGGGGGCAAAATAGCGCCCCCTACCAAACTTTCTGCGCTATCTCCGGAACGACAAAAAATGAGAGCTGACACTACGTGACTTTATAGTTTATTATATTGGGGTCATTATGAGCCTTTTTGCATAAGCACCCGAGCAGAGGATCGTGGCCAAATTCAAGATGGCGTCCACGAGAAAAGTTAAGTTTTCGTCATTTTTCTTCAAAATTTCTGCTTTTCCGCGATGAAAAATGAGCAAAAACTATTTCACATCACATTAATATTTACTAATTTATCATCCAGTTTTTGCGGAAAATCTGACCGAAAAAAATTGACCAAAAATGTCGTTTTTGAAAATGACGTCACTGTGACGCCATCAACGCGGCCATCTTTGATTTTGTTTACATTTTCTGGTAGAGCTTGACTCAGGGGTATAGTGTGGTAAGTTTCAACCCCTAGCTCAAGGGGTAAGAAAAATAATTTGGGTTAGTGTTAATATGCTTCCAACCTAGACAACACAGTTCCATGTGTAATACAAACAATCCTTACTTGTATGCAATATAAAGTATATTTTCGCCAACTACATCTATAGATGCATGTTGCAGGAACATGCGATCCTTTCAGGTAAATTCCCCGAGAATCTCTATGCAAATAGTGAGGATATCAAACATAACTAAGCGGTACCGGTGTATGGATATGTTTTTCATATTTTACACAATTGTAAAAAAAAAAAAAAAAATCGAAGTACAGTATTATGCCTGAGTATTGTAGAGGAGGTATTGGGGAATATTGCAATGTAACATGAACTTCTTGTGACAGGTCACAGAAATATTGTTATCACATAAAGAATATGTTTATATATGATATATCAAATACACTGTATACATGTACCGGTACATGTGTTAGCACATATTTTAGTTTGGACGAAAGCGACACATGCTATTTGAAACGGCCTCAAGTATAGGCCTATGAAGCCGAACGTCCTTAATTGTGAATAAGAGCAAGTTAACAGTACTGTGTTGGACCATTCGATTTTATTTCATATGGTATGATCAAATATGCAGTTTACATTAGAAAATATCTTTATATATTCCAGGCTTTCACTCTGATAAGCGTTTTGAATATCATGAAAGTCAGCATGGATATGTTGCCCAACGCCCTCAAAGGTTTCGCAGATGTTTTCGTCGCCATGCAGCGTATCAAGGTATGTTGGTTTTCGGCGCACATTATTCGAAAATGGCTGGCATTATTGCCGAGACATACCTTGATTTTAAATTTAATTACGGAACAACACTTTCAGATAAAACTAATAAAACCAATCCCCTCTTTGAGACTTCTTTGACCGCTTCTCTCTTGCAGGAAACTAGCCTATTTTTATGTATACTATGATTGTCTTTTTGAATTTGTTGCTAATACTGTTATATGGAATATGGAATAGGTCTTTGGATTATAGACGCGGATATTCTTTAATGGACGACGGCTGAATTATGAATGACGGACTAGACGCTTGTAATTGCCCATTTACACTGTAGGGGCGATATGAGCATCATGATGTCTTATCTTGCCGACATCAGTAACTTAGGAATTGTAGCAAGGCTACCAAAGAGCTCGCCTGATCATATGAATACAGCACCCGCAATGATTGCCGTAATATGAAATCATAGCACATTTGTCATTTAATTATTAAGTATTATTGAAGACTAATTATATATTCTCAGAACAGAAATATTTTGTAATATCCCTTTCACAACATCCTAAATAATATCTATTCCAAATTGGGTACAATCGCTAAAGTTTTTATGAATATAGCACCCCTAACGATTGTCGTAAAATGAAATCATAGCATATTTGCCATTTAACTAGCTAATTAAGCTAACTAACTATAAACGGTATGAAGCCATTCTGCAGCATCCCCCTCAGAACAACCGTATGATAAGCCTACTGGATTTAAGCACAATCGGTTTAGGCACAATCGGTTAAGTATTTATGAATATACTACCCTTAAATTTTCCCTTGACATTCGGTTAATTAGATAATTAAGCTACTTAAATATTCACGGAATACAGCGACTCAGCAACATGCCTCTCAGAACATCCCATGTGAGTATGGGCACAGTAGGTCAAGTATGCATGATTACATAGCGCCTCTAACAATTGCCGTAACATGCAATCCTAGCAGATTTGCCATTCAATTAGCTAATTAAATATTCATGGATTCTAGCCATTCTGCAACATCCCCCTCAGTATATCTCATATGATATGTATGCCAGGTATGCCAGGTTTAAAATTAACCAAGTATGTATGAATAAAGCACCCCTAACGATTGCCTTAACATGAAATCGCAGAAAAAATGTCATTTGATTAGCTAACTAAGCTAATTGAATATTCACGGAATGCAACTGTTCTGCAACATCCTCCTTAGAACATCCGATAATATATTTGCCAAGTACAGGCAAAATCGGTCAAGAATATATGAATTTAGAGCCCCTAACGATAGCCTTAACATGATATCGTAGCATATTTTGCTATTTAATTAGCTAATTAAGCTAATTAAAATTCAAGAAATGCAATCATTCTGAAACATGCTCCTCGGAACATCCAGTATGATATGAAAGACAAGTATGGGCACAGACGTTCAAGTATTTATGAGTATAGCACCCTTAATGAATGCATTCGAGTTAATTAGCTAATTTAATCCCCATCCGAGCATCTCATACGTTATGTATGCCAAGTACATGTATGGGCACAATCAGTCGATTTTTTTTTTCAATTTAGTACCCTTAACATCAGCGTGAAATTGTAACTATGTTACTTAATTGCTTAATTATATCTGAATGCAAAACTTTTTGAGAATCCCTCTCCCAACATTCTGCATAAAGCATACCAAGTTTGGGGGCAATGGAGCAAGTATTTATAGAGATACCACCCTTAACATTTGCCTTAACATTATTGGACGTCGACGACGATGGGGGTATGACATTAGCTCTTTCAGTACTTCGTACAGGCGTGCCAGAAATAAAATAAAAAAATGTATAACATCAAACGAAGCAAATTGCTTATCTACAATAAGAAGAAAATACAACAAAAACTGTATTTAAGGATGTTCGCTGCTGGTAAATCAAAGTAATTAACTTTTTGAATAATGTGTGTTGTTGCATTCATAATTGTGTAATATGAGGGGAAAAAAGGGAAAAAATATAGGTTGGTGTGCATTTTTTAGCTGTAGGCAACATTAAGTGGACTGATCCAGGCTCCATTTGATAACACAGAAAACAAATTTTGAAGCATATTCATGAGAAATTTATATAATTATTATTTAACTTTGTCTTATATTCTGTATGCAGTTAATCACAGTATCAATATTTATCAAATTGGATGGATGTTGCTGTGTGAAATTCTCAGCTAGAAGGCTTTTAAAGGAAATCCCTATCTCTTAACCTTGGAAAAGGATATAACCCAATAGGGAAAATAGGCAAAATGGCCGCCAAAGCCAAAAATCACCAGCACGCATTCTTAACACTTCTGTGATCTTATTGTATTTGTTACTCATGTATATACAATGCCCTTCAGAACGAGGAAACGAAGAAGGGTCATGCCCACTTCAAAGGGAATTGAAGCCTTATTTGCATTTACGTTCTGGGAAATTGTGGAAAATGTCAGTAATACCCATTTTCATAAAATATTTTCAATATAGGAAGTCCTACTCCTTGAAGAATTCGACCCTCCCAAGCAAATGACAGACGTGGGCGAAAGGAAAAGATACTGTGTGGTCTTTGACGGCGCCTCGTTTGCTCACAAGAATCTTAGCATCAAAAAAGAGGAGGAGACTGAAAAGAAGGCTAGCAAAACGGCAAAGTCTAAGCTGAAAGAAGGTACAGGCCTACAGTGCGCAACAACATATTCATGTCGTATATTTAGTGAGAAAGCGATGTCAGATGTTTTTTTGAAACACTGGAGAAATTGTTATGCATAGACAAGCTTCTTTCAATTTAGATTTCCACTCAATGCCGAAAGCTGAAAATCCATGGTCTCCCCCGGTTTCTATAGAAGTGAGTGAACAACTTACATATACTAATGGTTTCCGTGTTCAAGAACACAATCGTACAGGTCTGTTTCTTGAACTGTACCCACAAATTCGGTTTGACCGTATTTTTTTCCTTAGTGTGTTGCGTTTATAAACCGAAAATTTAATTTCCTCTCGTTTAATTTAAAAGTTATTAGCTTGAGAGAGAAAAAACTGAATTTTCATATTCTCAGTTTTCGCCGAGAACAGATTTGTCAAAAAAATATTACGAGTATTAGAAAATAAGCATTTGTTTGTTTTTGCAAATTTTGGCGATATTTTTGAAGGGAATTCCATTCATATATAAAATATGACACCTTTAACCAAAACGAGTCTTACATATCGAACGAAATGCGGTGGGTTTGATACAAAATGATACTGAAGAATCGTTTTGGTTAAAGGTGTCATCTTTTCATAATATTGAAATATGTCAAAACGCTCGTAATGCTCTGAAAGGGTTTAGTTCACCGCCATTCGGCACATGATTCCTCATTTTGATAATTGTAACAGCTGCTTGGCCGAATGGTTACAGTGTCGGACTACAGATTAAAAGAAAACCAACATTTTGGTTCGAATCCCCAAATCCCCGAATTTTTTTTCTTCATTTTTTCCTTTTTCTCCCATCTTCATCATTTTGGACTTTAAAGTGAAATAAAGACAGCGAACCCCTAACGCACATAATCCCTTATTTTATTATAATTCGTCAATAGAATTGCACACAAACAACTCCACACACAGTCAGTATTTGAATATTCGGACGATCCAGCAGAGCAAAAAATTAATTGTTACACATATATAATTTCGTCTTAGGGCAGCGGAAGTTGTAACTATGAATTGAAAAGTTATAAGGTTAACCTTGTCTTATATCAAGGCCTTTATTAAGGAAATGACCCTCAACAAGTGGTGACGCTTGCTTTCCCAACTGATTATGCATGTGCCAATGGTAACCGTGTTAAAATATGAACCAGAATTTCCCATTTGACTGGCCTCGCCTGTCTGACAAAGAATTGGGGAATACCTGAGCATTACGTCACAATTTACCGGCCGGCTTGGGGCGAGACAATAGAGCAGCAGAGAGCGACTCTGAAGGGAAAAATATCCGTCTAAAGCGAACACCTCCTTTCATTTAGATATTTATATACAGGAGTACTGTGCACTGAGTATACGAGTTTTGATTTCAAACAATCCGTTTTGATTATTTTTTAGATTCCAAACCAGGCTATGGAGCGACCACGGGTAGCGACCAAAACTACAATGGGCTTCCACTCACTTTAATAACGAACGAAAATTCGAGAGAAGAATTTATCAGGATTCCAACTTTAGTTAATATGAATTTCGGAATACCAAAGGTATGTGAGATTACAGCCCCTATCCCTTGTTTGGCAATGTCATATTGTTATTATTAATTGTTTGGCTCTCAAAAGATGGAACTTCATTATTGCACACAGATGATCTGTTCCACAAAATTCTTTGATCATCTACTTGAATTGTGATTGAACTCAGGGGATTGGTGTGTGTTCACCTGTTGAAAATGGTGATAGCTATCTCAAAAAAAAAATAATATGCGAGGACATCATCAATAATAAATGGTGACCAGTTACAGCCCTCGCCATATTCCATCATCACCAATATGTGCATGGTGATGTTCATCAACATTTATTGGCGATGACCTGAAATCTACGCTCATTGCTCGTCGCCATTTTTTTGGCCATGTTCAGGCCCCATCTTCAATAAACGGCCCCATCGTCAATGAATCTCGATTACATGAAATCTACATTCATTGCCTGTCTCCATTTATTGGTAATGACCAGGCGCCATCGCCAATATATGGCGATGAATTGAACTGCTCAACATCTGTTCTCATCAATAACTGGCGATGGGAGGGCTTCGTCACCGATGAATGGAGACGGGCCATCACCATTTTTAAGTGTATGAAGCGATTAGGCCATCTCTGATATTTGTTTACTCTTTGGGGAGATTGATGAGTGTTCACTTGTTGACGTATGGTATGATGAGACGACGAGGCTATCTTTGAGTTTACTCTTTTGGGGGGATTTTAGCAGCTGGGAGCTACACTTCCATAGCGGAATGGTTCTATAGCAGAGAACACGTCTTCTTCGTTTGTATTCATGGTGGTCCGGTCTCTTCACCATAATGTCAAATGTGGCTAATGTCAGCAAGAATATTTCAACGGCGATACTCACATTTCACTGGCAGTGCACCAGCATAACGTCAGAAAAAAACCTATTCTTCTAAATATCTCATATCTAAGTGAGTTAATAACTTTTACATTTTGTTTTAATTTCCCATTGTTTTTTTACTTCACTGGGCGTGTATATTGCCCATTTTGATTCCAAAGAAGCCTATTGATAGTCGAGCCCTATAAAATGTATAGTGCATACGTAATGTTATCAAGCATTGTAGTTGTCGCTTGAAACATTGCAGTTGTCGCTTGATATAAACTCGGGTGCTTGTATCGAAAGAGCCCATATCTCTAATGATATTGTGCCTAGTGTGTTCATTGACTTCATTCAGTATTCGTGATTGCTAGTTCTCTGTCTGAATTATATGGACCGTGTCACACACATATGTGTATCGTTTCTGAAATACACACCAAAATGCATTTATCTTGTCAGGGGAAACTCATCGGAATATGCGGTGCTATCGGGTCAGGAAAGAGCTCATTGTTAACGGCCATCCTCGGTAGGGTAAGTGAGTATTTACGTCGACGCATGATTGGAACAGAAAGCATTTGATCGTTCTACATAACGACCTCAAGCGTTATTTCTCGCCGCTTTCTTGTATTCTTTACAAGAACCGTCTCAATAGATTTGCAGCTCGGACTGAAGGAATTCGATCACCCCCACCTCCACCTAGGGCCCTATAATTCAAATAAATATATGTTATGTAAAATACATATATTTATTTGAAATATAGAGTCCTAGGTGGAGGTAATTCAAATAAATATATGTATGTAAAATACATATATTTATTTGAATTATAGGGCCCTAGGTGGAGGTGGGGTATGGGAGAATGGTATCAGAGAATATAGGCAAAGCAAGACGATGATCAAAATTCATCGAGTAAATACTTTGTGTTGACACATCAAATATTCTAGCCGATCATTGCGTCCAAAATGTTATAGGCTTCCTCGTAGCGATTCTCCGGATGAAATAATTTCGATTCTGTTTGATACAAGACCATTTTGATGTGGGAACAGGTTCTGGAAAATATTTAGCCAAGCCAATTTTTCGTTTTCTTGTATTATTTTGTTTATAAAATGTTCAATTCCTATATTTCCATCGTGATTAGGTTCAAGCCATAGCCGGTTCGTTTGCAATCAACGGTCGAGTAGCCTATGTCCCACAAGAGGCATGGCTGAACAACGCTACAGTGAAAGACAACATAATATTTGGATGCGAATGGAACCAAGAAAGGTAATACAAATTTTCATATGGATTTTTTCTCTTAAAATTGTTTACCCGATCCGCACATTGTTCTGAGTGATCTAAAGTTTTCCTGATAACTTGTGAATGTACACTGCTGTTTCAATACCTTCAAAAATCACTTTGCTGAATGTAATTGTAAGTACTTTCGCCTTTTCTGTAACCTTGGGGGCGGTGGGGGCACTTTCTGATCTTTGGGAGATGTCAAATTTATAGAAATGTCTATTGAGCAGTTGGTTAACGCAGATCCTCTTAAAATTCTTCGAATTACTATACCTTTAAATGTTATTCTGCGTTTTCAGATACGATGCATGTATCGATGTCTGTTGTTTGCAAGATGATTTAAAGATTCTTAGTGCTGGCGATCAGACAGAGGTAGGTGAAAAGAAGAAGTAGCCGTATGTCATAGTATCGCGCATTGTAGATGCTGGGTCTAAGGTGGAGTACTACAAAGTTTTATCTCATCACCTCTGCATTCAGTTGATTGGATACATTGTTCAAATCTGAATGATTAATAGGGCACTTGGTTCTACATGAAACTTCATTTTGTTGCACAGGCGGAATCAATGACTGCATCAACAAGATAGAACCAAATGTTGCTGTTCTATCTGTGTCATGCATTGGTTTGATATTTGGTCCAACTTGGAAGAAAACATTTTGTGCGTTCATGATCGCAGAGAAGGCATCTACGAGACTTACATGTACCATGCAATCTCTTTTTCCCATTCGTCAGATCGGGGAGCGAGGAATAAATCTCAGCGGTGGACAGAAACAGAGGATAAGTCTCGCGAGAGCTGTGTACAGTGACCGTGATCTCTATCTGCTGGACGATCCTCTTTCAGCAGTTGACAACCGCGTGGGCAGCCGAATATTCTACGAGTGTATTCAGGGGGCGCTGAAAAATAAGAGTGTTCTATTGGTCACTCACCAAGTCAGGGTAGGTAATCAGCTGTATGGATGAAACTGGTAAACAAACTACTATAAAAACTGTATAGATAAAGTTTCTCTAAAAAATGGTTCTGTTCGGAATCTATTTGTTTATTTTTTCCAAAAGGCTGATTCTTTAGAGCCGTTTAGGCTTGGAAGCCTTTTCCAGGGGGGTGAGGGGGGTATATTAATTAAACTTCAGTTATGGTATTTATATGAACAGTAACAATCAGAGCTTGACTGAGATAATCTACACAACGGGTTTACGACGAAAATCTCATGGATTAAGAATACTGAGCAGCGATACGGATTTGATATTTTTGGAACCTCATGATGTCTTGCCGCATTCATTGAAAACTGTTGACCGCTTCCCTCATTGCATGTCTCTGTATACTCTGATTGTTCTCTTTTAATTTGGTGCAAATGTTGTTATATGAAATATGGGTTTGGATTATGGGCGCCGAAATTCTTTAATGGACAAAGGCTGAATATTGAAGGATAGACTAGACGCTCGCATTATATTACAATTTTATCGAGAATAATTATTATTATAATCTGTCGTTGTAGTTTTTGTCTCGCTGTGACCAGGTGATTTTCATGAAGTCGACAGGCATGCTAGCTAATCACTGCCACGATGACCTCATGAAGATGGACGAGCAATACCGGAACATGATTAACTCTGTGTCAGCGGACGAAAAACATGCAGAAGAAGAAGGTACCGGAATGACTTTTGATCCGTAATGCTACATGTAGTACCATCGCACCCTCATGACATGCGTCTCTTATAATCCGCATTTGGCATATTACTGAGAGAACAAAGCAGAACAAAACCTCTGCTCATCAGCTACTGTTCTATCTTTTGACCCAGGAGAATATTTTGAACTAATGATAACTAACATCATTTTATACACGTGTACTATACTTTGCAGTAGTCAAGTGTCATTATGCTTAGAATAATTTATACTTTGGGAAATATTACATGAAAATATGCCGGTTCAAAATATTCCCCTGGGATAAAAGATAAGGCAAAGTGAAATTAAACGAACCATTAGCTGATCAGCTGACGTCATGCACAGGCTCTTCTTTGTTCTCTCAAAAATTTGCAAAAGGTGGATTATATTCATTTGCAATTTCATGCAGTACTGTTTGAGTAAAGGCGGGTTCTTTAGCTGTTACTAATCCGTCATGATATAGCTGGACAAAATGTTTAAGGCGACGTTAAACCATTTTCACTCACTCACTCACTCACTCACTCGGTGAAGTTCTACCGGATATACAGGTCATAGTCCATATGCCTTGCCAAAGATCGGCGACATTTCTGGGGCTCTTGAAGAGGAAGGGTTGCCGATGGCTGATCAAAGACCGCATAAAATACGAGTCCGCTTTCTGAGATAACAAGAGGACACAACTTTATATGACATTGATGAACACTCTATAAGTTATTAGTTGAACAGCTTTGACTTACTGGGCAGGAAAACTGCCAACTCATACCCGAGTCAAATATAACAAGAAGAAAAGGGATTGGAAGTTGCGCTGTGACCGTCATCACTGAAACTGAATCAATTTTTCGCGAGAAACTCCACCTTGCTAGTGATGTTATTGAACCACACAAAGGATACTTTACTAGGAATGTGACTGTTACTTGCCATCACCCACACCTTCATGATAACTTCTATCTGAAGTGATTATACTATTAGTTATACGTCGCCCTTCCGGGGTAATACGGGATGAGATTTGGTTTCTCTCGCCATATTTTTCCTCGGCTGCGCCTCGGAAAAATATGGCGAGAGAAACCAAATCGAATCCCGTATTACCCCAGAAGGGCGATGTATAACGAATTTATCATATCTCAGAGCATTAAGAATCACTTTGGACTTCAAGGCCGACATAATGGAACGGACTTCGATCGGACTTGCACTGGTTTCAGAACGATCCACAGCATGCACCGGAAAAAATGAACACAAAGACAAATGTATCATTTTTACAATCCTCATCTTTAAAACGTACTAAGGGAGGAGCAAAGATAACGATAACATATACTGTAATCCGTGAACAATGAACCCGGTTTCCGTGTGAAATACCGGTGAGCTTCGGTGATAAAGAATGAACAATCTAACTTCAAATTCAGCTTCATCTCTTATGTTCTATTCTGAAAATCAGAAACGTATAAAATACTGGAACATTAAGCTTAATCTCAATTTCATATTTAATATTTAATAGCCATCGACGAGTATAATATCTAGATTATATACCTTTTGTTAATAAATACATCGAAAGACCCGTTCCGGATTCACATCTGTTGCGTGGATATGTAAGTTTCAAATACACGTGTGAACTGTTACATTTCCATTCTGTCTATAATTCAACACCGTGTCACTCGACAGTGTCACTTGTGTCATGTTTCCATAACATCACACAGGAGAAGGACCAACATGAACTGACTTAAATTTACAGTTCGAGAGAAAAATCAGAAAAATCAAACTGTCCTGCACAATTTGGCAGAAGTATAGGTATTTGCTTCATTTTCGCACGATGATGTTGATTGCATTTATTGTGCAGTTATTGAACAATGGCGCTGAGGGATTTGCGGCGACCAGGATAGCTGTGGGAATGTCACACGATGTGGGCGCACGCTTTGTTCGATTTTTTTGTGTTGCTGGGAATAATATTAGCCCGCTTTTCAACAACTTCATCGTCCGTGTGAGACGCGAAACGTTTGCCTGATTCAGCCATTTTGTTTAGCAGACGATGGAATCTAGTGACCACCTGTTCGTTGCCCTTGGCGACGGGGGTATACGATATATATTCGACCAGCAAGTTGACAATACAGCATCACACATGAGGTCTGTCAGCCAATCAAAAGTCTACATGCTTCTCTGAGATATGATAATTCAATATATAATCTCTCTATTCGTAAACATTCATATCATAAATACGACAATAAGAGTTGTATGTATTATCTCTTTCTTGCTGTACTATTATACATACATATACACTCTCATTTTGTATCCACAGACGAAGAAACTGGTGAAAAGGAGGAGACAAAAGAGGCATTGAAGGAGAATGCTGATTCAAAAGGTAAAGCCTCGATTGGTATGTATAGTTTAACCTGGATTACTTCTTGTTCTTTGGGTTCATTGCAGATGAACTGGACTATAAATGAATTTATTCAATTAAATAAGATCATACGAGGTCAGGTTTTTGTCATCCTGAGAAAAATACCACGTCATAGTGGGCCTAACAAATTAGCGGGATTGATTATACCTTGCAAGTATTTATGTTTGCACCCAGGACTTAGTCTGTTCGTCTGTCCAACATGCCTGTTCACTTGTCCTTAAAATCCCGAGAGCTATAGTTCATCAGATTGTATATATTGCCTACCGTAATGTCATATTATCATTATTACAATCTCTGAAAATGGGGGAATGAAGAGCTACATGTTAATAGAGTTTCTCTCACAACGTATCATTGGCTAATTCCATACCTTTCTTCCACAGATAATGGTAAACTGACTGGTAGCGAGTCTTCGGCCCAAGGGGGCATGAAGTGGTCCAACGTGACGGCCTACTTGAAGGCTTCAGGAAGTTATTTCTCTGGGATACTCCTAATTTTCTTCGTCGGTCTGAACGTTGCCGCACAGGCCTTCCCAGCTTGGTGGATTAGCGCATGGCTTGAAAACGATTACCTTGTAAGTCAAGTTTTCACAACTTTTCCACTTCCCCTTTACACGCCAAAATTGCCCTATCGTCGTTTGTAGTCGTACTTTAGTCAGGCAGCAGGACTACTTATGTTAATGTTCATGAACTGTGTTTACTATTGTATGCAGAATGCCCAGAATAGCTGTCGCAATTCGTTCATCTTAAAACCGATTTAAATTCCGCGTCATGTCTTCCGTTAATACTGTATAATGCTTGAAAGCAATTTTGTCTCGAGTAATAAATTGTCACATCAGGAGTGAGAATCCGTAGCCAATTTTAGGAATATCTCCCCAATATCGCACCAATTAATACATCTTCCATATCATGTTAAGGACTGTATTGACATCCTATGAGATTGCTTTGGTATATCCTACTATGGAGGGCTTTAACTAATCCCAGAATAAAGATGACATTATATCTTCTACAAACTTATATCCGTCGTCATCTTCATTCTGGATTGCTTTGGTGTTATAAGCGCGAATGTGTCAACCTTAATGTTTTCAGTGAATGGGTATTTCCATACTAAATTTGACCTTGTGTGTTTCTTGTCATAGACCCAGGATCCGAATTGTACTCAGATTTGTGAAGTTATTGATATACGAGAGGATCCGGATTTCATGGGCTACCTCACTGCCTACGGAGCCAGCCCAATGTTCATATTGTTGTCTGGTATTGGCGCTGCATTTATCATTGCTACGGTGAGCATACACATTTCATAAATATTTTTCAGACTGTTAACTAATTAATATTGAATTATATAAAGTTTAATTCCAACTCGAGAATCATCCGCAAAAATCTAATTTCTCTGATTTAATGAGAAAATGAATGTTATTTCTTCAATTGAATTATTAACTAAATAGTTGATTTAGTTTGTCATACCTTGTATATCTTGTATAAAAATATAATCAAGCCAAATACGTTGAATAAACTATATATTTTTTTTAAATTGTCTCTTATTCACTCAAGTTAAAAGTTTTAGCCTGTGAGCAACCGGAAATTTATTTTTAATAATCGTATCCGTAGAGATATATTAGTTAAAAGACCTGGATATTTTATATTGACACTAGAACACACTACAATGTCCCCATTTATTCCTCTTTCAGGTCACGTACGCTTCTTCAACCAATTTCCATAACAATCTGCTAAGGAAAGTTTGCGGGGCAACTATGACATTTTTTGATACGACACCTGTTGGCAGAATTCAAAACCGATTTACCAGCGACATGGACCAATGTAAGATATAATGAAATATTATCATTATTTCAAAATCGGTCTGGGTATAATAAAAGTGTACTTCTTTTTCCATTGCAAATCCAGACTTGGCAAGTGATAAGATCCAGTGACGTCATCATTTAGCGAATTCAATCTTATTGGAGGCAAATATTCCTCTGAAAACGCGAAAGTTTCATGTTCTACATTATCCTCGATTTGAGAATACCAAAGAGAGTTAAATCCAGTGTGATATAGGAGCTTTTGATGCCAGCGAAGAAGTTTATTATGATATTTGGTTCATGAATATTGCAATTACCACATATTGATATCACACCTGTCTTCTGTCAAATTCAGACGATAAACAGGCGTTTATTTCACGACCGATACATGTACAGTACAAGGCAGAAATAACTTGCTCATAAACGCGAGTGAAAAAAATCATTTTCGCGACTATAATTTATTAATCGCAGCCTGAAAACTCGCCTAAATCGCGCAAAAACAAAAGCATAATCTCGACTGAAACGCGTCGACGGTACGCCGTAACTGCATGACGCGATCAGAACAAGTCGCGTGTTGTAAATAAACGAGTTCCTTTGCTACTTGCCGATAGTCTCGTTTGTCAGCCTTGTATGCTCAGATGAATGCATGCGGGAGGATTTTGTTATGGACCGTGTTTTTTGAAGCAATATATTTGCATGTAGCTTGATTGATACCCCGCTAAATATATATATTTTCAGAAAGCCCACACTTTAATTAATCTGTCCTTGAAAATATCTGCCCTTTTGTGTCTAAAATAAAACCAGACCAGGCGAGAAAAAAAATTGATTTCGGCAACAATGAGCATTACCTTGCGTCTATGTCCCAGCCAAACGATAATTTTCATAACAAATCTCATCACGATTCGCTCAATTCAAGCGGACGATCGTGCTAAAATACCAGTACATCATCTTTGTGGGTTTTAATCCGACATATAAATCGGAGAAACCCTTTATTTCCATTGTAAATCCAACAGTCGGCTCGCTAAAGTTTCCAACTGAGGCATTTTCTCTGCGATAAATTCACTCGGCACTGAAGACCGGCATACAGACAGACAGCCGGTCAATCGCTGCGATTGTCTCACAGACTCTCCTACGATGACCTCATTCTCAACTAATCAGCTTCGCGGTATTAACCAGCTCAGTCGACCTTGTTTTATCGAACGAATGTTCATGACAAGGACATGTCTATTCAATCAAATTCTTCGTGATTTCTTTGTTAGTTGTTAAATCACTCATCATAGGTCGAAAGTGGGGGAAATGGCCTTTGGAATGAGGCCAATATCTCCCACATTCTACCGCGGGAAATGAGATTTCGATGACGCTGAAGATGGTTCAAAAAACGGCAAATTCTTCGCTGATTTTCTCAATTTCCATCACAATGAAGGTACGTCTTCAACAAAATAAACTTCTTATACGTTTATAGTATGATTCTTAATAAACTTTGAACTTATATTTCCGATTATTTCGTTATTGAATGGTGTGGACTATCAATGAGCTTTCACTCGACGAATATTTTACTGTGTGGGGAATTTCTTACGTGGCGGTCAATCTTGGCTTGTTCGGCCAACAAGACTCCATCTGACGCGATCAATAAAGTAATCCCTTTCGAAATATGCCTGTGGATCGCGCTAAAACCCGAGACGATCGCGTCGATAGCGAGATCGGCCGCTTTTACACGCTGACGCGTTTACAGAAAGCAGTTGGGTCTAAACCGCGTGTTCCGAAATTTATAGTCGCGACTTCTTCAATAAACTAGCGCGGGTCAGTCCCGATTATTTCGCGTTCTACTCGCGTTTATGAACAAGTTATTTCTGCCTTGTACTGTACGCAAATTGCCGTCTCTCCTTCACTCTTTATGAGAGACAAATATATTATTTCCAATTCCTTCAGTTCTTGTGACCATGAATAGACTAAAAAGGGTCTATATAGTGCCCAGTTAAAAATGTAGCTAGGATGCAAGACCAGATATATCGCTATGAAATTCATGTTGTCATTCCGTTGTCTTCCTTAGAGCTCGCGGCTGTATGCTGCTGAAGAACAATATCAACAACTGTTGACGGAAGACAAGACGACGTGAATATTGCCTAATATCATTTTCTTGTTAATAATTTCAGTGGATAGTTTTCTCTCGACGACCTTGGAAATGTTGTTGTACTACGCTGTCCTCGTATTGATTGTTTTGGCGACCGTTATGATCACATCTCCGCTTGTTACGGCCAGTATTATGCCGTGCATCTTTGTTTTCGTCTACATTTGGATACGGTCACGGCCTGCCATTCGTGACCTGAAGAGGATAGAGAACGTCGCCAGATCACCCCAGTACAGCCTCATCACGTCAACAGTGCAAGGTCTGACAACCATCGGCGCGTACGGACGGTCTGGGGTGTTCACAAACAAGTACGTCGTCGAGAACATTCTCACAAATACTGGTTCTGTGAGGTGGTATATTGAACTAAGTGATAGCGTGGAGAAGCAACGGTCCAATATGGAAGCACATGGATGTCAAAATAGAACAAAAACGGTGAACGTTGGTTTTACGTTACACGAAGTCGACTACAGTCAGAACTAATTTGGTTCGAATCAAAACCAGTTTACTCCAGTATCAGTAGTTACGTGTGCTTGTTCCACCTGTCTATAGTATGCAGCTTTGGTATAACCAGAATAGAATTTCACTATTTTTTTCTACCACTCACCAGACATGATATCTAGCTATTTTTCCTATATCCGTAAGCATGATCCCTGTTCTTTTTGCATATATACGAAGCGAGCCAAGTACATCGCAAGTAACCATTATTCTACAATATATAAAGTACAACAAGTATTAAACTGCTAGTATGTTAACTGTTAAAATACAGGACAAGCTACAGCATGCAGCATCAAAACCGTCAACGATTTAGATCCGAGCTACCAATTCTTTTATTGGTATTGACATGTCGGCTAAAAAGTTAATTATCTCTCTCTTCAGGTTTTGTTCCATATTGGATCGCTTCCACGTACGTTTGGTGTGTTTCCAGTTTGTAACTCGCTGGGCTTCTATCCGTCTCGACTTCATCGTGTGGGTTATTGTGGTATCGATTTCTACAGTGATCGTGGCGATTCCTACTCCCCAGACCGCTTCCGATTCTGGATTGGCTCTTAGCTTTGCCCTTCAGGTACGTATGACCACAACAACAAAAAGGACAAAGGCTCGTCTTTACCCCACAGTCGACTATATTATATGGTCAATTGTAGATGGAAAAATCCTCGAAGATATGATGTTATATTTGGCGTTCTGATCATTGTGAAGGAGTCCAGTTGATACAGGATTTCTGTCGAGTTAGCGACACCAATGCGAATACGGAATCTTTCTTCCTGGTCAAATCTTGACAACTTATCGAATACCAGGGTCAATGTTCATTGGGGATATCATCGAAAGAATGCATTTCTGCTACCATATCGACAGACTGTAAATGGATGTAATCAAGTGGATCTTGAATACGGAGACTCGTCAGACACAGCTTACCCACTTCATAATTTGAGCCTTAATGTTTAACATTAACTGTCAGTTCGACAAATCGCAGTCTTCCAAACTACCGTCTACTTGAATGGAGCTCAATCCAAATGTCACGTCAGATATCCCATCATGAATTGGATGATTTCTTCGTCAAGGACTTTGTATAAGAAGTGTCATGGGTTAATCAAAGATCGCCATACGGCATTGCTGTTTTGAAGCAATAAAAAGCGAAAACCACATGACGGGCGGCGATCAGAGATTTAATTTCATGTCTGAAAAATCCGAAACCTTGCAAACCGAACTCCTCGTTTCCTTGATTAAATCGTCATTATCAATTAAACCATAATTTCCCCCGAAACGTTTCATTGATAGGTTATCATATTAAGATTATCTTGTGTTTATCTGAATAATCCCCAGTACAAATCATCTGGACTAGATTCCATGTCGACCGTGAGCGGTCCGTAGAAATGTGCTTTATTAGTTTTATATTTTTCTGCCGACATTAAACATTTCCTTCTTGCATCATAATTCATATATTACAAGAAATAATGATGTCAAACACAACAACCCGGTTTCACAGAAAAACCCCCAATAAAATATAACCAGACACCGTTGATCATGAGCAATCTGATTAGCGGTACACCGGCCAGGTATGGTTAGGATTCTACACATTTGTACAATACTGATTAACCGTTATCACCCACCATCAGGCAAACTGACAATATGAGCAAGAACGATTTCTCATTCATGTTAATTTAGTTTTGCTGTCTCTTATATTGCAGCTTTCGAGTATTCTTTTCATCATAGTTCTGTTTACGAACGAACTGATTGCGTCATTCACATCCGTTGAGAGGATTGACGACTATATTCAGGTATGCGGACAGGAAAAAACCTTCTTTCTTGTAGTATATTATTTTAGTAATTTGTTTAAGTTTAAAAGCAAAAGTGCCAGTGCAAGTTCACTAAAAATAATTGCGTAAGGCTTTGAAGTGTTCCTAAACTATAGGACCAGCGGAATATTCCTTAACATGCATGCTATGAAAAGTTCTTTAATGAATTTAAGAAATATGTCGCTGGTGCTATAAGTTAAGGAAAAATCCGCGATATTTTGTTTCGGACGTTTCGGAATAGCTCCGTTTATCCTGGTGAGACTATATTCAAACGACCATTGGAATGTTCAAATTGACATCCGTGAGGGATGGTCTGTTAATTCTGAGAATTTCTCATGCCTTTACCCGTGATTTCCTGTGCCTGAAATCAATTCTTTGAGAAAAATCCAAAGGAGAAAAGTACAAAATCTGGATATCTATGATTTCACCATAATATATATTATTTGTAAGGTTAAAGAACTCTTAAACGGGCATTTCATAACGACTCTTTAACTTGGGGAAATAGACATTCAAAAATAAAACAAAATATAGTTTGTTGTTTAAAAACATCCCAGTAGTTTCTAAGATAACAGTTAAACCGTTTGGGAGTCTCTTTCGTCTATGCAAAAATATTCAAAATACCACCACTCTCCTCATTCACTCTTTCCAGTCAGCGACACATCCCGAAAGAGAGTATATGTTAATATTGATATCTTTCCTCAGAATATGCCTCAAGAAGCCGCGGCCATCAATATTGACCGACGCCCCGATCCATCTTGGCCAGATTGTGGACAAATTCTTTTCTTCGACTTCTGCCTCCGATATCAGCCTCATCTCCCTCGTGTGTTGAACAAAATATCATTTCGCGTTGACCCGATGCAGAAGATCGGTGTGGTCGGTCGAACAGGCGCAGGTAGATAACTCGATAATTTCCTGTTTTTAATATACTGCAAGGTCACACTTTGAAGATCTATGCATTGCTCTTGCAAGTACTACTAGGTGTTAGAGTTTCAAGACATGTTCTAAAATGAAGGCCGGAAAAACAGTTCTCTCGCATAAAAGTTTGTTGTACCGGAACTTTTAGAGATGGATTACAGTGATGGTATGTACACCACAATTACGAGGCTTGATGGAACCGGTACGCTAATGTAGTACTAGAGTTCGCTTCACGGCACTTCAAATATATTCACTTGTTAAAAAGTACCTCGGGACAGTGTTTTGCTGTTTTCCTGTATCATATCTCTAATGTTTTCTTCGCAAGTACGACCCAACGTACTTTACCTAGTCACTTAGTTACCTTACGTATCAGTTGTCTTTAGGTCTCTTTGAATATTGTGACCCGTTCGACAGGGTAAGTTTCCAGGCAAGAGGATTAATTTAGAATATAACCTACAGTATACAACACAACATAAATTTATGAGAATGTTTATCTTTTGAATTGTTTCCAGGAAAATCTTCACTCATGGTTGCCCTATTTCGCCTGATCGAAAAAGAATCTGGTAGTATTTACATCGATGGACTAGACATTTCCACTATTGGACTTCGAGATCTCCGGCGGAAGTTATCGTTAATTCCACAGGACCCCGTTCTATTTTCTGGAACAATAAGGTAATATAGGCCTATATTGGAATACCACAATTATTTAGAGATGCCTTAATAAAAAAAAAATAATAATAAAAAATAAAAAATAAAAAAAATAAAAAATATAAAAAACCCCAATCAAGTTATCATTGTTAACAGCTACTTCAATGATTTTAGTTGAACAGCTGTGAATGTATATCACAGGTGCTACTTTCTTAGATGTCTGTCTCGGATGTCTGACATCTTTTGTTTTGATTCCTAGGTCTAACGTCGACCCCTTCATGGAACGAACAGACCTAGATATCTGGGATGCGTTAGAGCGGTGCCATCTGAAAAAGAAGGTAATGTAACTGACATAGTTTTCTCCATTTTGTCCAGGCAATATATTCCACCAGAATCTCGGGTTAATGCATAAAAATGTCTACTTCAGAAACTCTGGGCCTTTACCCGCTCAAAACTTACCATGGTCACACGGGGATTATCCAGAATACCGCTATTTTCTGTCTTTGAAATACGCTGTTGCTTAATACTTGTATCATGATTGAAAGACGTGTAAATCTCACAAACTATCTTACATGTTCATCGTCCAAATTTGCAGATTGCAGCTATGCCCAGCGGATTAGAAGAGCGAGTCTCTGACGGCGGGTCTAACTTTTCTCTGGGAGAGCGTCAGCTTATATGCATGGCTCGAGCAGTTCTCAGTCAAAGTCGGGTGAGTGAGTCTTTCTGAGATAGCATGTCGTCCCCTGCTTTCTCTTTTTTTTTGTCTCACTTTATCAAGTTTTCCCATTTACATTGGACAACATTAGGCTTAATATGTCCTACCCTGAGAGATATTGCCCACAGTGAGGGCAGTGGTATAGTTAGTACAGTTTATTGTCAGTTTATAGGAGTGTGCCAGCAGCAAATATATCTGTTGCATGTATCATATTGACTGCTACGAACAATGTGACGAACTGACCATCATGACTGCTGAAAACAAGATGAAAGTATACATGTATGTGTCTAGCTTCATGATAAACTCTACCCAGTCAAATCATGGGAATGAACTCTTGCTGACCGTACTGCATTCAGCGGTAACTACACAGTACCATTACTTTACTGAATGGTACCGAACAGTTACAATTTCATGCATTCACCAACTGAACGATTCTTCACATGAACTGAGCTGTACTGCTTACAACTTGTACAGTACTGCTCACAACTTGTACTGCTCACAACTTGTACAGTACTGATCAGTTACCATGGTTACAGAATGGACGTTAGTTCCTAGTTCTTGACTGTGCTCAACTACATAGTTAATGACTTTTACATTACTGGCCTGAAGATTTCTACGCAGTACCACTTAGTTACTGCACAGAACTACTCAGTCTCTGGGACATTGTCGTGTTAGTAGCAGACTATGAGATATTCTTTTCTCATACATTACTAATTTAGCTCATATACTCCATATCTGGGACAGTGTCATGTTAGTGCCAGACCATTAGATATTAACTTCTCGAACATTAGCTGATATACTCAATCTCGGGATAATATCTTGTTAATGCGCGATCATGCGATATTATCTTCTCAAACATTAGCTCATATACTCAATCTCTGGGATAATATCGTGTTAATACCAGATCATGCGATATTATCTTCTTAAACATTAGCTCATATACTCAATCTCTCGGATAATATCGTGTTCAACCAGACCATGAGCTATTATCTTCTCGAACATTAGCTCATATACTCAATCTCGGGATAATATCGTGTTAATACCAGATCATGCGATATTATCTTCTCAAACATTAGCTCATATACTCAATCTCTGGGACAGTGCCGCCGTGAAATATTATCTTCTCAAACATTAGCTCATATACTCTATCTCTGGAATAATGCCGTGTTAATACCAGACCATGCGATATTATCTTCTCAAACATTAGCTCATATACTGTATATATCTCTGGAACAGTATTGTGTGAGTATATAAGACCATAAGACCATGCGATATTATCTTCACGACCATTGACTCACATAATCAATTTCTGGAACAGTATTCTGTGAGTATATTGACCATGAGCTCGTATACTCAATTTCTGTGACAGTATCGGGGGGTACCTACTTAAACATTAGCTCGTGTATACATAGCTCTATGTTTAAACGTTTTCTTAATAACACCGAAGTTCTTATTTAGATATACTTACATTGCGCTTAGATAGATGACTGTATTTTTTAGAATATGCTTTGGGTAGCAGGCCCACAAGTATAATATCGAGGACGAACAAGTTGCCAAATTTGTTTGGAGGATCAATTAATAAAGTATTTTATCGAAGAATAAAGTATTTGTTTCCCTATTCTTGGGTCGAACATCAGGATCGTGTGAGCCAAACTAATCATTTGGATTGACGTATAGTGGGTTAGTTTCAGGAGTTCTTAAAATATAAATTCTGTCATGCGTGAAGTATCTTCCAATCTCATATTCGGAGGCAGGGTTCCCCCAGAATACATTGCGTTGGACAGGATCCGGTCAAGTTCACAAAACGAGAACAATGTAAATACTATTGTTGTTGCTTCGACACATATCTGCACTGAAAATATATTCCATTCAGAATGCGAACACACAAAAATAGTAACGACCGCCGACTTCTCGGGAAAGGACGCGACTGCAAGAATGTTGAAAATTAGGGTCTTCGTAACCCGGAACCGGAACCTGTCCAGAGAGTGAGGAGAAGAGATTTGTAAGCCCTGCTCCCTAAATTGCAAATATTCCGCTTCAGTTGCTAGTATAGGATTGGATATTTGAAAACTAGGATGAGCATTTGGCAAAAGCTGTTTCATGGGAGGTGACTCTCTGGCTCGTCAAGCTACAACCCTTCAAGTTATCTCCCATTGGTCGTGTATAAAAAAAACTGAAACTGATAAACTTTAAAAGAAAACCATAGCATTTGTAAATTATCGGTATGAAACACTTATTCCAGAAAACCGCAAAGAACCTCTCCCATCTGTGGCATAAACAAATTCCGAAAGACGAGAAGATTTGAAACAATCCAAGTAGGAAACGGAGAAAACGAATCAAAGAAATCAGAATATCATCTCGTGCAATTACAACTAAATACTTTGCGCTCGCAACCTTTATTATATTACCGCTAACCAATGCTTTCATAAACAGAGACTTAGAAATATTATAAGAATGTATTCCTTTTTTCACAGATTCTTCTGATGGATGAAGCTACCGCATCTGTAGATCCTCAAACGGACGCGCTAATACAGGAAGCCATTAGAACATCCTTCCCAGAATGCACCATGCTGATTATAGCCCACAGACTGAATACAGTTCTCGACTGTGATAAAATACTGGTCATGGATCAGGGGGAGGTAAGCCTAGTGGATTCGGTACATTTTTACTACTTGTAATGTCATAGAATAGAAAACTATCAAAAATATACAAACCTTCAGGATCACAAATCCTTTCGGTTTCTCAAAAAGTGCCATATGAGACATCATCCTGAGTGAAAAAGACCATGGAAATTCCAATTCACAGCGAAACGGATAGAATTCAACTGCTGAATTTCCCGTGTCTCTCCTGCAATTATATAGTTATCATAGTTTTCAGGAATACTGACAAATCAGTTTTTCTAAAGAACTATATTCGTCGGTACTGACCCAGAGGTGATTATTTCCAGTCTGAATCCTATTGCATGGATTATTGTGTTTCTGGCCTAACTTTGGGGATTATGCTTTGCCTTGTCGTCTGGCTGACCATGAACCGCATAGTCGCCCTCCGTTTCCCAAGAATAAAACCGTCTATTTCGACACATTAGCTCAAACCATTTATTTGGAGCCGGCACAATGATTTCCTGGTTCATCATGCCGGTGTCACTAAGCTGTAGATGTATAATTTTTGCCGTTGTGACAATAGTTGCCATTATTTTTTCTCATAGTCTTCCAAGACATAATGTTCAAATACAAATTTTCATTTTACTATTTTCCAGGTGGCGGAATATGATACCCCAGACCGTTTACTCGCCAATAAGGATTCCATATTCAAGCAATTATTAGCGGCCTCTATGAAATAGTGAAACCAGCCAGTCCGGTTGACAAAGGACCTTGTATATTTAGATGGGTGAATGGCCACTACTTTCACTACAAGAAATTGTTCAGTTGGCTTGAAGTACAATATTATATTGTATACTTAAAAAAATTTCAAGCCACTGAGTCTCACGATTCTCGAGTAACAGGGCCGTGGAGTAGTGCATTCGTGCAAAATAGTGGATTCTGAGGTAAAGCAATTCTTAGTGTTTTCTGTAAACATATAAAGATAAACGATAACCAGAACCAGATTTGGTCCACGACTGCGTATTGGAACAGCGAGTATGTTGTATCAAGCTGCTTCTGGTTATCGTTTATCTCCATATATTTACAGAAAGAAATATGAGGTGTTTTCGCCTCAAAAGTGGAAATTTTGCACGAATGCACAACTTCACGGCCCTGCTGAGACTCAGGATGATGAGACTCAGTGCTTTGAAACCTTTCTGAGTATACAATATAATATTGTACTTCATGCCAACTGAACAATTTCTTGTATATGCAATATTTTATTTTTGGCACTTCCATCGCACCAGCTCTGGGGCCATTTACCCATCTAGACATACGTGTTCCTTTAGCTTTTGTTTTGTTAACCAGAGCACAGATTTATAGCGTATTAGTGTATATGTTCAGAATTCCGATTTGTATGATGATCATCGATGTTGATAATGGAGGATAGAAGTAGTATTCTGGTATTTCTAGAATGTATTGATAATATTTCGCTTGTTAGAAATTCATTTATATTTATTTATTTATTGTATATTGTATTATTGTATGATTGTATATAAATGTACATATGTAAATTTCATTTTGCTATCATTCACAAATCGTGATATTAAACTGAAAATATATAGTAGCTACAGGATTGGTCTGGTTTGTTGATCTGTCAAGGAAGGCATACAGCAACAGCAATAATACATTTTTTCTCCATTAATTGGCTAAAAAGGGGAAAAGTATGCATACTTCACGAATAACTAGCAATGACCATTTCAATTTCTTGCTATTTCAATAACTCGCATCGGATGATGATGTTATTGTTAAAACCTTGCTGACTCCCTTATTACCGGCGACACGCAGGTCTACGAGAGGCTCGCGTTATTGTTAAAACCTTGCTGACTCCCTTATTACCTGCGGCACGCAGGTCTACGAGAGGCTCGCGTTATTGTTAAAACCTTGCTGACTCCCTTATTACCTGCGGCACGCAGGTCTACGAGAGGCTCGCGTTATTGTTAAAACCTTGCTGACTCCCTTATTACCGGCGACACGCAGGTCTACGAGAGGCTCGCGTTATTGTTAAAACCTTGCTGACTCCCTTATTACCGGCGACACGCAGGTCTACGAGAGGCTCGCGTTATTGTTAAAACCTTGCTGACTCCCTTATTACCGGCGACACGCAGGTCTACGAGAGGCTCGCGTTATTGTTGCCGTTGATGTTCTTCTTCTTGTGACTTTGGAATACCGCGGCATGCGCTAAGAGAGTGTGATCTCGGTCACACTTTTATTTTTAACCTCTAATCTCACATGACAACCCTGTCTTCGGGCACTTTTGAATTCAGTTGCAACTATATTGTGGAATGAATTATTGCTTCGTTGGTTTCCGTTCAGACTTCAATTCTCTTACTACAACACATAGAAAACTTCATGCAGTCGCTTAAAAGCTGTCGATCGACACATCAGTCATTGTCTTCAGGTATTACCATTTTCACTGAACAGTATGTACATGTATATACACTTTAAGATCCTTGAATTGCTTATATACCAAGAAAGATGAGCCACAACCTTGTCAGTGGTTCAGCTAATTTGCATACAGTCATAGGCGACTGTCTTAGTAAGTAGAAAAATAAGTTCACTACTTCTAGTAATCATTTTATCTACCCAAATTCACAAATTGGTGAAGAAGTAGCCGAGTAACACATTGTCATTATGATTAACATTGAATAATACTTGATATCAAGTTATAGATCATGCATCATAAAAACAAACGTAACAATTAAGTTTCGGAAGTAAGGGAACAACTCATCAACTTTCGCCGAATAAAGATGTTTAACTTACAGAAATGACAATTTGGTACGGTATTATGTTTAACTTTAGCCCCCAAGCAATTCGTATATATGGAAATATTTTTTGAAAGAAAAAATAATTTAACCCTCTGTGGGAATCGAAACAATGACCCTCCAATCCCTGGAGTTGCACTTACTGTCTTAGCTATACCGAAACTGACTTTATGTGCAACTGGTTTTATAATACAGAAATGACTATTTAGTATTTAATGAGTTAGACAAGCCTGTGCGCGAACAATACATCATAGTTGTGGAGTTATATTGTGCATTTTCGATTACAAGCATGAAATTTGGCACATAGCTATTTTGAATGATCTTCACTGTGAACCAGGGCAACGTGACAACAGACATTTTGTGTATTTATCGTCATCTTGCTCACGTTCGCTCTGATATGCCGTGTCTCCGCTGTCTGCACTAACATAACTTTGCTCACGTTGGGCTAAGCTGTCTATCGTTACTTTTCTCAGGCTTATCGGACAGCGAGCAAAGAACGTGTCGATCATCACGGAACATCGCGCAGCCATTTGTTCGAATATAATCCACCTATAATCCCCTGAACGTTCCCTTCCTCATGGTTTAGCATTGTCAGCTTAAGAGGGCTAACGCATAACTTCTCTCTCGCACAAGGGTCCACTGACCTTTACATATGAATTACTGTGAGCTCCCTCATTATTTTCATCAGGATCGTGTGCTATACTGACGATCATCGACGATTTTACGGGTGTGGCTAAAAAACGTCCGGTAGCGTCCGATAGCGTCCGGTACACCTCCCGGTACTTTTTACACCGCGCGATACACCCTGCAGTACTCCTTTTGTGTCCCATACAAAATCGTGTATGTCCCATGTAAATATCGACTGGTATTTGCCGTTTTCTGACGTGCCCACGTTTAATCGCATGCACGCCCCACCTTCTGGTCTGGAATCATCCCGCCCATTTAGAACATCTAAAAATGTATAGAACATCTAAAGAGTATCGGATGGTGAAAAGCGTACCGTAAAGAGAAAAATATCAAATTTACAGTACCGGGTGGTGAATGAAGTACCGGACGACATAAGCAAAAAATAATTTAGAGAATACTGGCAGATTTAAGCTCAAATTTACAGGAAAAGATAAATGAAGTATGTTAACGATCATCTAGAAAGCGGTGACAAAGAAATGACAACATGACAACAGTAGTACCGAGGAAGCCGACCAGGAAAAATGGGCGGAATGATTCCAGACCAGAAGGTCAAACGATTAAACGCGCGCAAGTCAGAAAACGGCAAATATCAATCGATATTTACGTGGGACATACACAATTTTGTATGGGACACAAAAGGAGTACTGTATGGTGTACCGGGTGGTATAAAAAGTACCGGTCGGTGTACCGGGCGCTAACGGGCGCTTTATCAATACAATAAGGAGAAAGCTGGCAGATTTAAGCTCAAATTTACAGGAAAAGATAAATGAAAAGTCTGTTAATGAACAGCTAGAAAGCGGTGCCAAAGAAATGACAACATGACAACAGTCAGTAGTACCGAGGAAGCCGACCAGAAAAATGGGCGGGATGATTCCAGACAAGAAGGTGGAGCGTGCATGCGATTAAACGCGCGCACGTCAGAAAACGGCAAATACCAGTCGATATTTAAATGGGACATACACAAGTTTGTATGGGACACACAAGGAGTACTGTAGGGTGTACCGGGCGGTGTAAAAAGTACCGGGCGGTGTACCGGGCGCTTCCGAACGGACGCTACCGGACGCTTTTTAGTCACACCCGATTTTACAGCGATTTGAAATTACTTAATTCGAATTTATTGGGTACATTTAGAAAATAAGGCAAGGGAATACTGGGAATAGAGGCAATAGACAGCTCAGCCGGGTGGTGAAAAATAGCGAGGAAAGAAAAAAAACCCTTTGTTGTTGAGTTAGTGAAACCAAAATTAATATATTTATTCTGCCCAAAAGTGCTTCGTTCAAAGAAACGACCCAAGTCATATGCTGTGAAAAGCTTGTGGTCAAAAGTCACGGTAAAATAGCACCAGTGGACGTTTAAAGTCGGGTGTTTTTAATAAATTTATAAAGAATTCTTATAAATTTATAGGCATGAGGTGTATTTTTTCAATCTCGATGCGCGCTTATAAATGCGAAACAAACAGAAAAATAGACCCATAAATCTGTACACATTATGTTCAGATTTATTTCCGGGAAAAGGATTAGAAACCATCTCCGGTGGTCTGGGACCTCTGAGCTTCCGGGGTCTAGGCGGCCCCTGGACCCTAGGCGGCCCCTGAACCTTCGTCTGTGAGGACTGTGAGGATTTCATTATTTTAGCATTGTGTAAATGGATCGTATCTGTACGCGTAGTAGTTTCTATTATGTTCCATGACGCAAATGTCTCATTTTAGATAAGTTGAATATATAACTAGAAAGTGAGGTGTGAGATACACAGAGAATAGTGGGAACATGGCATTTGAGCGGACATTTTAGGGTCGAGATGGACCCTGCCAAATTTTAAGTTTGAAAAATTTGAATATTGAACAATAATCTTTGGATTCTATCAACCCGTAGTTTTGCACTTAATAACTTAGAATAACCAATGGATGAAATTTGAACCACCAGCAATAATTCGACTGATTATTTAAAAAGTTATTTTAATGATTTGTTCTCATGCCGAAAATAACAATATGTAAAATTCCACTGAAAAGTCAAGTTTGCACTGCCTGTAGGGGCAGAGATCATACACCAGCTATTGCACTGGCAATGCAAAGAAAACCATTTGTGGATGCCTCAAATAAAAATGCAGGTTTGCAAGTAGTTTTTGTCCAAGTAGTTGCGATTTTATTTTTTTGTTCCCGAAGTATACATGTATGTCCACTCATGATAATTAAAGTAGCTGAGACAATATTACTTCATTTATGTTAACCAACGGTATAATGTGATACTTAAATGGGCTTAGTAGTGTATGTGTATTACAAGGAGACAATAATGTCTTGTCAATAGTCTTTTCATGAGGAGGTATTGCTCCCAATCACTCCGAAATCGAATTTGCGCCACTTTTAGAGTGGTCTAGATATCTTCCTAATCTAAACTCTAAAGTGGCGCAAATTCCATTTCTGGGTGATTGGGAGCAACAAATGGAGTCAGTGTAAATTGTCCATATCCAGATAATACCCATTTAGCGCTGTCTCGGAGGGTATGGCATCTCCAAGTTAGACACCCAAAAATGGGACAGAAAGATAGATGGTGAGTGAGTGAGTGAATAGGGTTTAACGTTGCTTTCAACATTTTTCCAGCTATATCACGACGGGGAAGGGAAGGGAGGGGAGGGGGAGGGGCAGGGGTACCTACTTGTAACAGAGCAGATCTAATGCTGCCATTTTATAGTGCTGTCCCACTGAAATATCATGCCGTAGGCAGACATGACACCCCCACTCAGTCACATTATACTGACACCGAGCGAACCAGTCCTTGTTCTATCCTCTTAATGCTGAGCGTAAGCGAGGGAGCAACAAGTTCCATTTTTCAAGTCTTAGGTATGACCCGGCCTGGGATCGAACCCAGTAGAAAGATAGATAAATGTATTAGGAAGATATCTAGACCACTCTAAAAGTGGCGCAAATTCGATTTCTTGGTGATTGGGAGCAACAAATAGAGTCGGTGTGAAATGACCATATGCAGATAATACCCATTTAGCGCTGTCTCGGAGGATATGGCATCTCCAAGTTAGACACCCAAAAGTGGGTCAGAAAGATAGATAAATGTATTAGGAAGATATCTAGACCACTCTAAAAGTGGTGCAAATTCGATTTATGGGTGATTAGGAGCAACAGATAGAGTCGGTGTAAATTGACCATATCCAGATAATACCCATTTAGCGCTGTCTCGGGGGGTATGGCATATCCAAGTTAGACACCCAACAATGGGGCAGAAAGATAGATAAATGTATTAGGAAGATATCTAGACCACTCTAAAAGTGGCGCAATTCGATTTATGGGTGATTGGGAGCAACAAATAGAGTCGGTGTGAAATGACCATGTCCAGATAATACTCATTTAGCGCTGTCTCGGAGAGTATGGCATCTCCAAGTTAGACACCCAAAAATGGGTCAGAAAGATAGATAAATGTATTAGGAAGATATCTAGACCACTCTAAAAGTGGCGCAAATTCGATTTCTTGGTGATTGGGAGCAACAAATAGAGTCGTTGTGAAATGACCATATCCAGATAATATCCGTTTAGCGCTGTATCGGAGGGTATGGCATCTCCAAGTTAGACACCCAACAATGAGTCAGAAAGATAGATAAATGTATTAGGAAGATATCTTGACCACTCTAAAAGTGGCGCAAATTTGATTTCTGGGTGATCGGGAGCAACAAATAGAGTCGGTGTAAATTGACCATATCCAGATAATACCCATTTAGCGCTGTCTCGGAGGGTATGGCATCTCCAAGTTAGACACCCAACAATGAGTCAGAAAGATAGATAAATGTATTAGGAAGATATCTAGACCACTCTAAAAGTGGTGCAAATTCGATTTCTTGTTGATTGGGAGCAACAAATAGAGTCGGTGTGAAATGACCATATGCAGATAATACCCATTTTGCGCTGTCTCGGAGGGTATGGCATCTCCAAGTTAGACACTCAAAAATGGGTCAGAAAGATCGATAAATATATTAGAAAGATATCTAGACCACTCTAAAAGTGTCGCAAATTCGATTTCTGGGTGACTGGGAGCAACAAAAACAGACCCTTTAGAAATGTACTTCATAGCACACATTTTGAAGCATTCTTCTCAAATTCATATTCACAGGGAAGAAAATTTATTGGGGAAGACATGGTCCTATTCGTGTTATGAAAAACTTAATGGTTGTCGAAATATATCGATTTTCGTGAAGGTTACTACTTTCGCATAGCGCGATTTAGAATATCGAAACGGGAATAAGGAAATAAGTTCCGTTCCCTCTTCGCCGGAGCGATGTGGGGCATCTCCTACCCAAGTGTTATGTAATTATAAAACGGCTTAATCGCCGGTGAATTTTAATCCGTACCGTTCAACACATTGTATATACCGTTTGAGGCGCTTCACCCGAAAATCCCATCCGAGATTTTCAGCTTCATTAAATTCAATATATACAGAGGACGTACTATTCACTCATGTCACAAGTTTGACAAAAACGATCTTCACTTCCTTTTTTTTTTTTTTTAATTCTTTTTTTCTTCAGATTGGGGAATACGCAAGTACATACACATGAAAACATTTCTTGTTTCAATTATCAACCTTTTCCAGGATTTCCATCTCTTCTGGAACACTTCCTGTTTGCATTCTATGGCATAGCCAATTTTTAAAGGCAGTAACATTTGGTAATTTACCGTCCAATTTACATCTGTATATAAATTGTTTAGCTAATAAAATTAAACAATTTATTGCTTTATCTGTATTTCTTGTTCCCCCAAACATAATAAACTTGTCCGTAAACTGTACAAATGTACCCGTATCAGTCTCTATCCACTTCGCAAGACAGCTCCAAAAGGCTTTTGATATTTCACACTGAACGAATAGGTGCTCTAAAGATTCAGTCTCTTTTTTGCATAAATCACAAATGGCGGAAGATCTTATCTTGATTTTCAGAAGAAAAGTATTTGTAGTCAGTATTCTGTTGGTTATTCGAAATTGTAGCCATATTAAACTGGGGTCAGACGTGCTCAAAAAGGGTAGCTTGTGAATTAACTTCCATTCATCTTCCTGAATCGTGAATATTCTCTCCCATTTGGCTTCACAATTTGGCTTTCTATACTTTTTCTGGACCAATATTCCGTAAAAAGGTTTACATCCCTTTCTTCTTTTTGTCAAGACTGCGATGGGATAGGGTATAATCGGGTTTTCTAGTTTACCATACTTAAAAGGGAACATTTTCATATAAGCTTTCACAGCTTTAATCACCCCTAGGAAAGTTATAACATTTGTCTTACAATCAAATTGTGTTTCAAATTCTGTGTATGAAAGAAGTTCTCCTTTCTCATTGATCAAGTCGTTAATAAATCTTACTCCATGTTCATACCATTTTTTGTAAAATATTGGCTGATTAGCTACTCTAATACAATCATTGTTCCATATTGACTGAGATACCACTTGATATGGGTGTTCATATCCCAACAACTGCATGAAATCCCCCCAAGTACTCAGAATATCTTTCCAAAAGGGGTTTGTGATTTTTCCACTTAATAATTTAACTATTTTGGGGCCACATTCAGCTAGGCAGTACGGTAATTTCAACTGGTGCTGTAAAATATTGAAATGTTTTGAATCTGTTTGTACCAATCTTCTAAAACATGTGATCTTAATTGCCTTCATAAATTCTTCAATATCCAACATATTTAACCCACCTTTTTCCTGACCTTGAATAAGCTGCGTTCGTTTGATTCGATCTTTTTTTTCCAAATAAATTGATATAAACTAGTTTGGATTCTTTTCACCATTCCTGTTGATGGACTAGGTATAGTGAAGAGGAGGTGGTTTAGTTTTGGTAAAGCTAGGGTTTTAATAACCGTTATTTTTCCTAAAACAGTAATAGATCTTTTTGCCCAATGCCCTAATAATTTTTGAATTTCTTTTACTTTTGCTTCAAAATTAATATGCACCATATCTGATAGATTTGTGCTGAATGTGACCCCCAATAGTTTGAAGGACTCGTTACAAGTAAGCAAATGGTATTTATTACTCAACTGCCTGGGGTCCCCCTGCAATCTTCACTTCCTAGTTTCTTATTCTCATGCCCCCTCGGTGTCTTTTAATCTATACGCATTCTATCAGTTCCTGTCAATTAGACATGTTGAACGACGTGCCCCTGAGAGAAGAAAAAACATGCTATGATGATAGATGCTATAGTATGATTAGTATGCATGAATCAGAAAACAGATGAATGACCTTGGCAGTTATCGCCAATGAGAGCTATATAATACCCACCGCAGTGTAAATGGTTAGAATCATACAGTTTAGAATCATACAGATGGATGATCCATGATAGCTACCAATTAGCTCGTGGAGTAATTGAGTCTTCATCTCATTAGGTCTCGATATCTTGAGTCATACTCTACCAAATAAATGCTTTTTGTCAAATATGAAACACTTATGAAGATACATTGCCTATCAAATAAGGTAATTGTCGGTGCGGTGTTACTGACCGCATGCTCTGTATAGATTTAGACATATTTTTTCCATTTTGCTTTATTTTTGTACACCCTCGGTTAGCATAGCTCCATAATATAACAATATCTGAAAAAATCATTTAGGGTCCATTCAACATGTTGCTGATTATGTTATGAAGTTGAGATTTTATTATCTGTAAGTTATGTAACAGTATTATAGGTAGCTCAAATGTCGAAATTACACCCGCACCGTGGCTACAATTATCAGATCGTAATCCAACGCAGGTTATTGTCAAAGCCACGATTAATCCCCTTCCCGTGATAGAACCATAGTTTTAACCGTGCGGTATCCCAGGTTTTTCAGTTTGAAACTGCTGGTCGATATAAGGCCGCTCAATATTATAATACTAACGGGTTTGAGTAAATTATTTTGGTAAACAGATAACCCACTGATATAAAACAACAAGATGTTCCGGAGAGCGGACTGCTTGTTGGACTAGTTTCATACATTCTCTAACCACAGTAGTATAGTCCCGTGAAAAAAGGTCACATTGATCTCTTGACCTCGGAAATTTGCATATTGGAGAGAAAAGCTACCTCCGAACACAGAAGAGTTCCAATTGTTACATTTCTAGGGGGAGGTAACTCCGGGTCACTCTGGTTCCGCCAAAGGGCCCCTGGGCATGTATTCCTCCGCGGTGATGCGGTCTGCCTCCGCGGAGAAAAAGTAGTGCCCAGACTTCAAATACCCTGCATGATCCGATTGGGTCGTATGAGGTATCAGTGTGAAGCATTCGTGAAGGCGCATCTGATGGGGTTGAAATATCGTCATTCTGCGCATGAGCGGTAGACAAAGGGTATGGAAATAGACGTTTTGGGGTCTAGGTGGGCCAATAGTGGTCCTATGGAGTCGTATGAGGTATCAATGTGAAGCATGTGTGAGGGGGAATCCGATGGGCTGGGTGTGGGGTTGCAATGTCATCATTCTGCGCATGCGCAGTAGACAAAGTGTATGGAAATAGACGTTTTGGGATCTAGGTGAGCCGATGGAGTCGTATGAGGTATCAATGTGAAGCATTCGTGAAGGAGCATCCACCTGGACTAGTGGCTCGGCTGTTGTCAACATCCTGCGCATGCACAGGCAGGGAATTTTGGGGAAAGGGTATGGAAATAGACGTTTTTGGGGTCTAGGTGAGTCCCTAGTGGGCTGATGGGGTCCAGTGGGGTCCAGTGGGGTATCTAACTAACACAGAGTTCATTGAGCATATATTGCTGAAATGTTAAGAGCCAACTGTTATATTAAAATGATATAGCGTTAACACACGCTAGACGACACTGATATTTCAAAAGAAACAATCGGAATAACTTTGTTGTTCCGACGGAATTACAAACGGCTACTGTTCTGACGGCGCACATAACAATTTTGCTATTTTCCAAGCAAACTCAGAAGGGATCGCATTCGTGGTCCACGATAAAAGAGCCTCGAACAAGTGAATATTTGCTTTCGCGGTTTATGCGTACTGTTCTGAGACTAAATACGAATGGATTTGTACAGCGTAGACAAAGACTTGTTCTCTAATTTCAGACAAACACTCAGTCGATTAAAATTGCGCGCCATAATATGAGAGTGAATCGGGTTGAGACTATAGCTCGTGGATGTTTCACACGATTTCGATATAATCTGATTGATCTCGAACTCTGTTCCCGTTATGTGTTCTCCTTGAGCCACCCACTCCACCTCACACACATAGCATTGCGAACGGAATCAAGAGCACAGATACAGTCACATTGTTATTTGTTCCAATATACCAGAATACGAACCACTCATACTAGACATATGCTATGTACCATGTCGACCAAGGATACTCAAAATGAAGTTTCTAGTTCACGTGGTTCGGCCGCCTTCTTGAATTTTGTAAAAATACTCAACAAATATTCAAACGAATATGAATGTGCGACCGTATGGCAAACCGTTTTACTTTTTATTCGGCATTTGCTGATATCATTAAATATTTGCTGATATCTTCAAATGATTTGATGATATCATCAAATGATTTGCTGATATCTTCAAATGATTTGCTGATATCACCAAATCAGTCGATTTGCTGATATCATCAAATGATTTGATGATATCTCCAAATGGTTTGATGATATCAGCAAATCATTTGATGATATCAGCAAATCGAGTGATTTGCTGATATCAGCAAATCATTTGATGATATCATTAAATATGGCGGAACGTGAGAATAAGCCTAAATGTTAATGCCTGCTCCCTTCTCATCCTGTTGTTTGATAAATTATACTTGTGGTAAAGCTATCTACCGACAAATCACATGTAATATCTATTACGGTACTTAAAAAAACAGACAATAACAATAAAACGCAACTACAGTGATTTGGGTGATGTAGGGAATATGTTTAATAGCCGCCGCTATCCAACATCTGGCATATACCTTGCGCCAAACTTTACTAATAAATGACAAATAGAATCATGAATATAAGGGCATTCAAATAAATATACAGCAGGGAAGATAAACTCTTCCATCGCGAGTTATTAACTTGAAGACATAAATTCATTAGATCTGCATTTGTGTATAATCGGGGCGAGGCGAAAGGGGATAATGATTTCGGGAAAGCCGGTCAGCATGGAGCATGGTATATTAAGGCAGAGCGGACTGTCGTGCTTCTTCAGTGGTTAGCTTTTAGGGCAGGAGATAAGGCATAGCCGCACATACAACAATAAATTAATCTCTATGACCTTTTACTGACCCGTATCTTACGATAAAGACAGGACTAACCAAGCCTCAATGAAGTCATGTGGCTTTTTGTCTTTATATGGTGTGGGTACTGTAATCAAATAGTACTAAAGCCGACACAGATTGAAACGGTTGTGTGACATTATTTATCTAAGCATGTCCCCTGTAAATTCAGAATGATCTCAAGCACTATTTGTTGAACATTCCGATCACTTTTCAATTCTGTGTTTTATCTATGTTGATCTTGCAGGGGGGGGAGGGGGGAGTCCGGTCGGATGTACACAGAATCTCGTGTGCGAGGTAGGTCCGCCAGAGTGGTTAATGGTCAGGACCTACAGGTGAACCGCCGCTAATGGGGGCAGAAATAGTGGAGCGAGCCTGTGAAACAGAAACTGAGCTGTGACGAAGTTTATTGTCATTCTGAACAGGGAGTCTTCCATGTTATGGTTCATACTTCGACCTTCCACCATATTTAATGATAACATCAAATACAAATTATTTGCTTTACTGCTTTAAGAGCAAACTTATATTAAAATGATATGGCGTTAACACACGATGGACGACACTGACATTTCAAAAGAAACAAGCGGAATAACTTTGTTGTTCCGACGGAATTACAAACGCCTGCTGTTCTGACGGCGCACACATTTTTTGCAATTTTCCAAGCAAACTCAGAAGGGATCGTATTCGTGGTCCACGATAAAAGAGCATCGAACAAGTGAATATTTGCTTTCGTGGTTTATGCGTACTGTTCTGAGACTAAATGCGAATGGAGTTGTACAGCGTAGACAAAGACGTGTTCTCTAATTTCAGATAAACACTCAGTCGACTAAAATTGCGCGCCAGAATATGTGAATGAATCGGCTTGCGACTATAGCTCGTGGTTGTTTCACACGATTTAGATATAATCTGACTGATCCCGAACTCTGTTCCCGTTATGTGTTCTCCCTGACCCACCCACCCCACACACATAGCATTGCGAACTGAATCAAGAGCACAGATACACTCACATCGTTATTTGTTCCAATATACCAGAACACGAACCATTCATACTAGATATATGCTATGTACCATGTCAACCAAGAACACTCAAAATGAAGTTTCTAGTTCATGTGGTTCGGCCGCCGAAATTTGGTAAAAAACTCAACAAATATTCAAACGAATATGACTGTGCGACCGTGAGAGGTACGGAGTTCTAATTCATTGCGTAGTATTTCCGAGAAGGAGTTCTTATATGAGTTATTTTCTCCCACTTCCGGATACAAATACAAAATTGAACCGTTTTTGCTGCATCAACCACGAGTATTGATATTTCTGACCACTTGTTCGTGTTCGTTCCACTTCCCTTTCCACTTTCTTGCCTTATGCAAACCCCCAACAAATACCAACACCCACTCACATATGCACACATAAATACACAGTTTAAAGGATATGTGACGTTTACATAGGAAAAACTCCTTTGTGTGTGATGGTAATAAAGCCGATTTTTTTTCCATTCCAAAACCTACCATATAAGATTTTTCTTGAAGATTACATACTGAAATATCCCCTTCGAAAAAACTGAGATGTTCAGTTGCATAAAAATGGAGATATGATTGATCAAAATGTGCTCCCGGGTCTTATTTTGGTATTTTGGGGCATTTTCATGAAAGATTTTCTCCTGTAGCAAAAATATGACACCTCAAACCAAAACCATTCGTGGTTCTTTCCAATAAACAAACTTCCTAATATATTGTGTGACAATATGATTTTGGTTTGAGGTGTCATATTTTTGCTATAAGAGAAAATCCTCACTGTAAATGCCTCAAAAATACCAAATCAAGCCGAGGAGCACAGTTTGATCAATCATATCTTCATTTTTATAGAACGAAGCGGCGCAATTTTTTCGATGCTGATATTTCAGCCTGTAAACTTCTAGAAAAATTGGATTTGGCAGGTTTTGGATTGAATACAAAATTCAGCTTGATTATCATCTCACACAAGGGAGTTATTCCCGTATTGTCGTCACATATCCTTTGATATTCTGCTGTAGCATTTATTCATAATTGATGTATATAACACAGAGTTCATTGAGCATATATTGCTGAAATGTTAAGAGCAAACTGTTATATTAAAATGATATGGCGTTAACACACTCTGGATGACAATGATATTTCAAAAGAAACAAGCGGAATAACTTTGTTGTTCCGACGGAATTACGTACGCCTACTGTTCTGATGGCGCACATAACAATTTTGCTATTTTCCAAGCAAACTCAGAAGGGATCGTATTCGTGGTCCACGATAAAAGAGCCTCGAACAAGTGAATATTTGCTTTCGCGGTTTATGCGTACTGTTCTGAGACTAAATACGAATGGATTTGTACTGCGTAGACAAAGACTTGTTCAGGAGCGCAGATACACTCACATCGTTATTTGTTCCAATATACCAGAATACGAACCACTGATACTAGATATATGCTATGTACCATGTCGGCCAAGAAAATTCAAAATGAAGTTTCTAGTTCACGTGGTTCGGCCGCCTTCTTGAATTTTGTAAAAAATTCAACAAATATTCAAACGAATATGAATGTGCGACCGTGAGAGGTACGTAGTTCTAATTCATTGCGTTGTATTTCCAAGAAGGAGTTCTTATAGGAGTTATTTTCTCCCACTTCCTGATACAAATACAAAAAAGAACCGTTTTTGCTGCATCACCCAGGACTATTGATATTTCTAACCACTTGTTCGTGTTCGTTCCCCTTCCCCTTCGCTGTCTAATGCAAACCCCAACACATACCAACACCCACTCACATATGCACACATAAATATTCTGCTATAGCATTTATATATAATTGTTATAGCTAACACAGAGTTCATTGAGCATATATTGCTGAAATGTTAAAAGCAAACTGTTATATTAAAATGATATGGCGTTAACACACGCTGGACGACACTGATATTTCAAAAGAAACAAGCTGAATAACTTTTTTGTTCCGACCGAATTACGAACACCTACTGTTCTGACGGCGAACATAACAATTTTGCTATTTTCCAAGCAAACTCAGAAGGGATCGCATTCACGATCCACGATAAAAGAGCCTCGAACAAGTGAATATTTGCTTTCCCGGTTTATGAGTACTGTTCTGAGACTAAATACGAATGGATTTGTACAGCGTAGACAAAGACTAGTTTTCTATTTTCAGACATACACTCAGTCGACTAAAATTGCGCGCCAGAATATGTGAGCGAATCGGCTTGCGACTATAGCTCGTGGCTGTTTCAAACGATTTAGATTTGTTCTGCCTGATCCACCCACCCCACACACATAGCATTGCGAACTGAATCAAGAGCACAGATACACTAACATCGTTATTTGTTCCAATATACCAGAACACGAATCACTCATACTAGATATATGCTATGTACCATGTCGATCAAGCATACTCAAAATGAAGTTTTTAGTTCACGTGGTTCGGCCGCCTTCTTGAATTTTGTAAAAAACTCAACAAATATTCAAACGAATATGAATGTGCGACCGTGAGAGGTACGGAGTTCTAATTCATTGCGTTGTGTTTCTGAGAAGGAGTTCTTATACGAGTTATTTTCTCCCACTTCCAGATACAAATACAAAATTGAACCGTTTTTGCTGCATCAAACACGAATATTGATATTTCTGACCACTTATTCGTGTTCGTTCCACTTCCCCTTCCCCTTCCCAGCCTTATGCAAACCCCCAACAAATACCAACACCCACTCACATGTGCACACAAAAATACACAGTTCTAATTGATATTCTGCTATAGCATTTATTTATAATTGATATATATATATATATATATATATATATATATATATATATATATATAACATTGAGCATATATTGCTGAAATGTTAAGAGCAACTGTTATATTAAAATGATATGGCGTTAACACACTGGATGACAATGATATTTCAAAAGAAACAAGCGGAATAACTTTGTTGTTCCGACGGAATTACATACGCCTACTGTTTTGACGGCGCACATAACAATTTTGCTATTTTCCAAGCAAACTCAGAAGGAATCGTATTCGTGGTCCACGATAAAAGAGCGTCGAACAAGTGAATATTTGCTTTCGCGGTTTATGCGTACTGTTCTGAAACTAAATGCGAATGGAGTTGTACAGCGTAGACAAAGACTTGTTCTCTAATTTCATCAACGCTCAGTCGACTTAAATTGCGCGCCAGAATATGTGAATGAATCGGCTTGCGACTATAGCTCGTGGTTGTTTCACACGATTTAGATATAATCTGATTGATCCCGAACTCTGTTCCCGTTATGTGTTCTCCCTGACCCACCCACCCCACACACATAGCATTGCGAACTGAATCAAGAGCACAGATACACTCACATCGTTATTTGTTCCAATATACCAGAACACGAACCGCTCACACTAGATATATGTTATGTACCATGTCGACCAAGTATACTCAAAATGAAGTTTCTAGTTCACGTGGTTCGGCCGCCTTCTTGAATTTAGTACAAAAACTCAACAAATATTCAAGCGAACATGAATGTGCGACCGCGAGAGGTACGGAGTTCTAATTCATTGCGTTGAATTTCCAAGAAGGAGTTCTTATAGGAGTTATTTTGTCCCACTCATTGAGAGTTCTGATTGATCTTGAACTCTGTTCCCGTTATGTGTTCTCCCTAAACCACCCACCCCACCCCACACACATAGCATTGCGAACTGATTCACGAGCACAGATACACGCACATCCTTATTTGTTCCAATATACCAGAACACGAACCACTCCTACTAGATATATGCTATATACCATGTCGACCAACAATACTCAAAACAAAGTTCACGTGGTTCGGCCGCTTTCTTGAATTTTGTAAAAAAAACTCAACAAATATTCAAACCAATATGAATGTGCGACCGTGAGAGATACGGAGTTCTAATTCATTGCGTTATATTTCCAAGAAGGAGTTCTTATAAGAGTTATTTTCTCCCACTTCCGGATACAAATACAAAATAGAACCGTTTTTGCTGCATCAACCACGACTATTGATATTTCTGACCACTTATCCGTGTTCGTTCCTCTTCCCCCTCCCTGCCTTATGCAAATCCCCAACACATACCAACACCCACTCATATATGCACACATAAATACACAGTTTAAAATTAATATTCTGCTATAGCATTTATATATAATTGGTATAGCTAACACACAGTTCATAGAGCATGTATTGCTGAAATGTTAAGAGAAAACTGTTATATTAAAATGAGATGACGTGAGTGATCATTTAACAATAGTGTAACACCAGCTCAGGCTAGCACAGGGCTTGGTGTTAAATGGAGGTCTGGACTATGGTCAACTGCTTGCCTATCAGGACAGCGAAACCCAAAATGAAAACAAAAAGAAAGATCTGTCTTTTACGCCGTGACACATGTGCAAGCAGATCTCCTAATATTGTCTATTTCTATTATACAGGTGGGGAGCAAACACCAAACTGGTCACACAGATCAATTGAACCATAATATACACGAGGTCACTCCAATAAAAAAAGTGGGATAAGTTCGCAGTTCAACTCCATGACACATGTAAATGTAGTTCTAAGGAAGTTGGGGTAAAACACCAGAACAGACCACACAGTTTGACCAAAACATAATACATAATTACAAGCGTCTGGTCCGTCATTCATAATTCAGCCGTCGTCCATTAGAGAATATCCGCGCCCATAATCCAAAGACCTATTCCATATTCCATATAACAGTATTAACACCAAATTCAAAAAGACAATCATAGTATACATAAACATAGGCTCGTTTCCTGCAAGAGAGAAGCGGTCAACAGTTTTCAATGATGCCGGCAAGACATCATGATGTTCCAAAAATATCAAATCCGTATCGCTGATCAGTATTCGGTCAATTCGGATGTCCGATAACACAAATAGGGGCAAGCCGCAGTTCGATGTCCACACACGTTTCTTGTTTCATTAGTGACATTTTGGCTATATGTTTAGTTGATCACTACAGTCAGTCCAATTGCAGATGTGATCATGTATATGTATATGACCTGGAAAGAACAAACTGTTAGAAAGTTTAACTTATAATAGACAGGTCCCAGCCAAGAAAAAACTAACATTTTTTCCGGTCAAAGTTTTCTCAGTGGTTCCGTCATCCTTGACTTATGACCTTTCAATTTAGCTGAGGGGCCACCCTGGATTTGGCCTCAAATTCAATATGGCGGCCAAAATCCAAAATGGCCGCCAATACCAATAGAAACTCACAATTTCCTGCTCGAAAATCAATGTTCTAACCACAAACTAGGTATTTTTATAGTCCTACGTAGGGTATGAATAATTATTAAATTTTGAAATGATTTGTAATTGGTCTGAAAATTCAATATGGCCGTCAAAATCCAAAATGGCGGCCAATGTCCATTGAATCACACATTTTCCTGCCCTAATATGTAGAGTTGGACCATCCTTGGTCCGAATGCGTCCTGCGGGGTGTCATCTTGTAGCTCTCGGGGTGTAGACCCCGATTTGATGGATATCCATGTCATCTGTGACGTCATCGGTGACGTCATCAGTACGAGTAGTAGCAAAAGCGGGTATTTCGGGGGTGCGTGAGGGTGTGTTTGGGGTAAAGATGGACCATCCTTGGTCCGAATGTGTCGTGTGGGGTGTCATGTTGTAGCTCTCGGGGTGTAGACCACGACTTGAGGTTTTTCCATGTCATCTGTGACGTCATCGGTGAAGTCATCAGTACGAGTAGTAGCGAAAGTGGAAGTTTCAGAGGTGCAATGGAGTGCGTTTGGAGTAGATGATGGCATTTTTTCCATCCTGCTACCTGATAGAGTTACCTGTGAGTGTGCGTGTATGCGTGCGAGTGAGTGGGATCCGACTGGACTAATGTATCGTCTGGTTTCATCATTTTGCGCATGTGCAGTCTGGCCGTAGTATAGAAAGCAGCCATTTTGGGGATTCGTGGAGGTTTTTTGAGTGATTGAGGGACCATCCCTGGTCAAATGGACCGTGTGGGATATCAGTGTGAAGCTCTCGTGGGTCCAACTGGCTTGTTTTCATTTTAAGTCGCGCAAATCTGCGCATGCGCAGTTGTAGTAAGTAAAGTGGTCATTTTGGGAGGTGCGTGGGGGTTGAGTGATGAGGGACCATTCTTGGTCCGAATGCCTCGTGTGAGGTGTCAAAGTGAAGTTTTCGTGGTGTAGACTATGACTTGAGGGGTGTCCCTGTCATCTGTGCCGTCATTCTTGAAGGCATCAGTAGGAGTAGTAGCCAAAGTGTGAATTTTGGAGGTGTGAATTATGGTGTTTGGGGTAGAGAGGGACCATGTTTGGTCCAAATGTCCCGGTCGGGGTTGTCCTAGTGAAGCTTTCGTGGGGTAGATTCAGACTGGCATGTTTTTTATTGAAAGTCGCGTCAATCTGAACATGCGCAGTTGTGGTGTAGTAAGTAAAGTGGTCATTCCGGAGGTGCGTGGGGATGTGTTTGAGCGATTGAGGGACCATTCTTGGTTCGAATGCGTCGTTTCAGGTGTCAAAGCAAAGCTTTCATGGTGTGGACCACGACTTGAGGGATATGCGGGTCATCTGTGACGTTATTGCTGATGTCCTCAGTAGGAGTTGTAGCCAAAGTAGATATTTTTGAGGTGTAAAGGACGGTGTTTGGGATAGAAATGGATCATCCGTGGTCCGAATGCTTCGTGTGAGGAATCATCTTGTAGCAACACCCACCAACGACAAGCACAATACTTCAACGCCCTGGTGAACTAGCCCTGAAGCCCTGCGTGCCTATACGTAGCTCTACGGGTGTAGTCTGTGATAAGTACTATTCTGATTGGTTAGTCCAAAAGTAGAGCAACAACAAGAACAACAACAACAACATCAAAGATTACTGGTCAACCCTTTTATTATCCCCTCCATCACAGCACATCCACGCTAAGTGAACCGCTATGGGTGTATTTACAATTCACTTATGCTATCTTCCGTGTATTCAGGAGTTCATTGTTCTGATTTCAGAATGATGAGGGACACGAGTTAATCCCTATAGGTACAGACACCAACACACACCACTATTACCACCACCACACACCAGTTCTACCACCCCCACACACTACCACACACCAACACCACTACCACCGGGCGTTGACGCCCGTCAACGCCCGGTGGTGGTGGTAGCTCCCATGTGGCAGAGCTCTTGGATGGGAGCTCTTGGAGCCCAGAGCTCGGAAGTGACGTCATCGCATGCATGTGCGCGTACCTATGGTGCACCCTGTACCCTATAGCCATTAAGGTATAGGGTACACCAGGCTGCGGGTGCGGTGCGGTGTGTGTGGTGTCTGTACATATAGGGAGTAACAACTCGTGTCCCTCATCATTCTGAGATCAGAACAATGAACTTCTGAATACACGGACAATAGCATAAGTGAATTGTAAACACACCCATAGTGGTTCCCTTAGCGCGGAGGGGCTAATAAATGGATTGACCTGTACTCGTTGATGTTGTTGTTGTTGTTGCTCTAATTTTGGACTAACCAATCAGAACAGTACTTATCACGGACTACACCCGTAGAGCTACGTATAGGCGCGCAGGGCTTCAGGGCTAATTCACCAGGGCGTTGAAGCATTGAGCTTGTCGTTGGTGGGTGTTGCTACAGGACGACACCTCACACGAAGCATTCGGACCACGGATGGTCCCAAACACCATAATTCCCACCCCCAAAATTCCCACTTTGGCTACTACTCCTACTGATGCCTTCAAGAATGACGTCACAGATGACAGGGACACCCCTCAAGTCATGGTGTACACCACGAAAGCTTCACTTTGACACCTCACACGAGGCATTCGGACCAATAATGGTCCCTCATCACTCAACAGACCCCACGCATCTCCCAAAATGACCACTTTACTTACTACACCCCAACTGTGCATGCGCAGATTGGCGCGACTTAAAATGAAAACAAGCCAGTTGGACCCACGAGAGCTTCACACTGATACTCCACACGGTCCATTTGACCAGGGATGGTCCCTCAATCACTCAAAAAACCTCCACGAATCCCCAAAATGGCTGCTTTCTATACTACGGCCAGACTGCGCATGCGCAAAATGATGAAAACAGACGATACATTAGTCCAGTCGGATCCCCCTGCGCATACACTCACACTCACAGGTAACTCTATCAGGTAGCTGGATGGAAAAAAATGCCGAAAAACTCCCGCTTTCGCTACTACTCGTACTGATGACTTCATCGATGACGTCACAGATGACATGGAAAAACTTCAAGTCGTGGTCTACACCCCGAGAGCTACAACATGACAACCCACACGACACATTCAGACCAAGGATGGTCCATCTTTACCCCAAACACACCCCACGCACCTCCGAAATGCTCGCTTTCGCTACTACTCGTACTGATGACGTCACCGATGACATGGATATCCATCAAATCGGGGTCTACACCCCGAGAGCTACAAGATGACACCCCACAGGACGCATTCGGACCAAGGATGGTCCATCTCTACATATTAGGGCAGGAAAATGTGTGATTCAATGGACATTGGTCGCCATTTTGGATTTTTACGGCCACATTGAATTTTCAGACCAATTACAAATCATTCCAAAATTAAATAATTATTCATACCCTACGTAGGACTAGAAACAAACCTAGTTTGTGGTTAGAAAATTGATTTTCGAGCAGGAAATTGTGAGCTTCTATGGGTATTGGCGGCCATTTTGGATTTTGGACGCCATATTGGATTTGAGGCCAAATCCAGGGTGGCCCCTCAGCTAAATTGAAAGGTCATAAGTCAAGGATGACGGAACCACTGAGAAAACTTTGACCGGAAAAAATGTTAGTTTTTTCTTGGCTGGGACCTGTCTATAAGCAATGAATATTAAAACCGAGCTGCCTCCAGTGTGTTAAGGTAATTTACCTTCACAATACACAAGAGTTTGAAGTAATTGTCATATTCATTTTGCGTTTGCTGATTGTACCAATGATTTCTAAATAAATGAGTAATTCATTCCATATTCACTTTGCGTTAATCAATTGGATCAAGGATTTATAGACAAATGAGTCACATATATGATGGACAGTTGAGTGGCGATGTTCTCCTGATTTGTGTTACAGTTGGCCAAGCAATCAGTTTTAGTGTATCAAGATTATTTACCCTTCAGAGCACACTCAAGTTACAAGTAATTCACATCAAATTGATTTTGGGATATAGCTACATGTAATTGAACCAATGATTTATAGATAGGTGAGTAAATCATTCCATATTCAGTTGCGTTGGTCAATTGTTCCAGTGAATTTATAGAAAAATAAGCCACACATATGGTGGACCGTTCAGTGATCAGTGGTGAGGTCATCTAATTTTTGTACAGTTGGCCTAACAATTAGTTTTAGTATATCAAGATGATATAAATTTCATAGTACACTCGGTTCTAAGTAATTCATATCAAATTCATTTTGTGACATAGCTAATTGCAACAAAGTGAGAGATTCATTCCATATTTAGTTTGTGATAGTCAGGTGATCCATTGATCATTAAAAGACGTTCAGTGAACAGTGGCAATATTCACCTGATTGTTTTTACATTTGGCCTAACAGTCAGTTTTTGTTCATCAAGTTGCTGCTCATTATCTGAGATATTGGGATAATAAGGATTTACCTTATACTCACAGGTTCCTAGTAATCCATAATTTCCGCTCGGTTTGCAAAGTTGAACTTAAACTGGTCAATATTAGACAACCTCTAATCCTTTTAGAGAGGAGTGCTTTTTTCCAACTTTCTTCAGCATTCCCCCCGAATTCCAGTATTACCTCGGTCTTATGGACACGGACACGCGTCTTGCATTTAGTTGCTTGGCGCAATTCGAATGCCTTGCTATTTCGCTTTCCCCGGGCCATGGGAGCTTGAAATAAAAGAATTAACGAGGTATGGGTATTATAATATATTAACAGGGAGTCCAAGCGAGGAGTCGACACCCCCACATCGGCACCCTCACCAAAGTACGATATGTGCCATTATTCCACCGTTCCGCATGCCACACTTCGCAATCATCGTCAACCAAGCTCGTCAGACAACAAACAAAACATGTACCATACCATTTTTATCCGACCGCATCGATGGAAAAAGAAATCAGGAGAAAATCGGCAGCAAACTGACCAAACACGCTCCTTTGGCCTCATCTACCGGAAGACGAATGACGTATCTGCGTTTGTGGCGCGACCAAGAACACGTGACCAGCTAATGACCTGGTTAACCCTTTCGTACGCCTGACACAATATCATCAGTCACATCATGCTCCATGGTCACACACAGCGAGAAGCTCGTGCAGATCTAGACTGACTATAATACACTGTCAGTGAGTGCACAGGTTGAAGGATGAACCAAATGCAGAAAGAAGCTGTGGAAATATGTCTTGCTGGACATAATTTGTTCCTATTAGTTGGTCACGCTGGCACTGGCAAGACATATTCTGTAAAAGCCATATGTGCGGAGTTGAAAGCCAGTGGCAAAATTGTAGCTGTGACATGCACGACTGGTATAGCTTCTCGCTGTGTGTGACCATGGAGCATGATGTGACTGATATTGTGTCAGGCGTACGAAAGGGTTAACCTGGTCATTAGCTGGTCACGTGTTCTTGGTCGCGCCACAAACGCAGATACGTCATTCGTCTTCCGGTAGATGAGGCCAAAGGAGCGTGTTTGGTCAGTTTGCTGCCGATTTTCTCCTGATTTCTTTTTCCATCGATGCGGTCGGATAAAAATGGTGTGGTACATGTTTTGTTTGTTGTCTGACGAGCTTGGTTGACGATGATTGCGAAGTGTGGCATGCGGAACGGTGGAATAATGGCACATATCGTACTTTGGTGAGGGTGCCGATGTGGGGGTGTCGACTCCTCGCTTGGACTCCCTGTTAATATATTATAATACCCATACCTCGTTAATTCTTTTATTTCAAGCTCCCATGGCCCGGGGAAAGCGAAATAGCAAGGCATTCGAATTGCGCCAAGCAACTAAATGCAAGACGCGTGTCCGTGTCCATAAGACCGAGGTAATACTGGAATTCGGGGGGAATGCTGAAGAAAGTTGGAAAAAAGCACTCCTCTCTAAAAGGATTAGAGGTTGTCTAATATTGACCAGTTTAAGTTCAACTTTGCAAACCGAGCGGAAATTATGGATTACTAGGAACCTGTGAGTATAAGGTAAATCCTTATTATCCCAATATCTCAGATAATGAGCAGCAACTTGATGAACAAAAACTGACTGTTAGGCCAAATGTAAAAACAATCAGGTGAATATTGCCACTGTTCACTGAACGTCTTTTAATGATCAATGGATCACCTGACTATCACAAACTAAATATGGAATGAATCTCTCACTTTGTTGCAATTAGCTATGTCACAAAATGAATTTGATATGAATTACTTAGAACCGAGTGTACTATGAAATTTATATCATCTTGATATACTAAAACTAATTGTTAGGCCAACTGTACAAAAATTAGATGACCTCACCACTGATCACTGAACGGTCCACCATATGTGTGGCTTATTTTTCTATAAATTCACTGGAACAATTGACCAACGCAACTGAATATGGAATGATTTACTCACCTATCTATAAATCATTGGTTCAATTACATGTAGCTATATCCCAAAATCAATTTGATGTGAATTACTTGTAACTTGAGTGTGCTCTGAAGGGTAAATAATCTTGATACACTAAAACTGATTGCTTGGCCAACTGTAACACAAATCAGGAGAACATCGCCACTCAACTGTCCATCATATATGTGACTCATTTGTCTATAAATCCTTGATCCAATTGATTAACGCAAAGTGAATATGGAATGAATTACTCATTTATTTAGAAATCATTGGTACAATCAGCAAACGCAAAATGAATATGACAATTACTTCAAACTCTTGTGTATTGTGAAGGTAAATTACCTTAACACACTGGAGGCAGCTCGGTTTTAATATTCATTGCTTATAGACAGGTCCCAGCCAAGAAAAAACTAACATTTTTTCCGGTCAAAGTTTTCTCAGTGGTTCCGTCATCCTTGACTTATGACCTTTCAATTTAGCTGAGGGGCCACCCTGGATTTGGCCTCAAATCCAATATGGCGTCCAAAATCCAAAATGGCCGCCAATACCCATAGAAGCTCACAATTTCCTGCTCGAAAATCAATTTTCTAACCACAAACTAGGTTTTTTTCTAGTCCTACGTAGGGTATGAATAATTATTTAATTTTGGAATGATTTGTAATTGGTCTGAAAATTCAATGTGGCCGTAAAAATCCAAAATGGCGACCAATGTCCATTGAATCACACATTTTCCTGCCCTAATATGTAGAGATGGACCATCCTTGGTCCGAATGCGTCCTGTGGGGTGTCATCTTGTAGCTCTCGGGGTGTAGACCCCGATTTGATGGATATCCATGTCATCGGTGACGTCATCAGTACGAGTAGTAGCGAAAGCGAGCATTTCGGAGGTGCGTGGGGTGTGTTTGGGGTAAAGATGGACCATCCTTGGTCTGAATGTGTCGTGTGGGTTGTCATGTTGTAGCTCTCGGGGTGTAGACCACGACTTGAAGTTTTTCCATGTCATCTGTGACGTCATCGATGAAGTCATCAGTACGAGTAGTAGCGAAAGCGGGAGTTTTTCGGCATTTTTTTCCATCCAGCTACCTGATAGAGTTACCTGTGAGTGTGAGTGTATGCGCAGGGGGATCCGACTGGACTAATGTATCGTCTGTTTTCATCATTTTGCGCATGCGCAGTCTGGCCGTAGTATAGAAAGCAGCCATTTTGGGGATTCGTGGAGGTTTTTTGAGTGATTGAGGGACCATCCCTGGTCAAATGGACCGTGTGGAGTATCAGTGTGAAGCTCTCGTGGGTCCAACTGGCTTGTTTTCATTTTAAGTCGCGCCAATCTGCGCATGCACAGTTGGGGTGTAGTAAGTAAAGTGGTCATTTTGGGAGATGCGTGGGGTCTGTTGAGTGATGAGGGACCATTATTGGTCCGAATGCCTCGTGTGAGGTGTCAAAGTGAAGCTTTCGTGGTGTACACCATGACTTGAGGGGTGTCCCTGTCATCTGTGACGTCATTCTTGAAGGCATCAGTAGGAGTAGTAGCCAAAGTGGGAATTTTGGGGGTGGGAATTATGGTGTTTGGGACCATCCGTGGTCCGAATGCTTCGTGTGAGGTGTCATCCTGTAGCAACACCCACCAACGACAAGCTCAATGCTTCAACGCCCTGGTGAATTAGCCCTGAAGCCCTGCGCGCCTATACGTAGCTCTACGGGTGTAGTCCGTGATAAGTACTATTCTGATTGGTTAGTCCAAAATTAGAGCAACAACAACAACAACATCAACGATTACAGGTCAATCCATTTATTAGCCCCGCCACGCTAAGGGAACCACTATGGGTGTGTTTACAATTCACTTATGCTATTGTCCGTGTATTCAGAAGTTCATTGTTCTGATCTCAGAATGATGAGGGACACGAGAGTTGTTACCTGCAGGGGGCAGTACACCATGGCACCGTACCCGCAGAGCTTTGCACTCCACCTATCCTTAATGGCTAGGGGACAGGGATGATCTTGAAGTTTCCTCACATCTCTGGTACTCGGGGTGGCGCCACGCAGTGGGTCGGGCGGTGGTAATGGTGTGGTGTTGGTGTCTGTACCTATAGGGATTAACTCGTGTCCCTCATCATTCTGAAATCAGAATTCAGGAGTTCATTGTTCTGATTTCAGAATGATGAGGGACACGAGTTAATCCCTATAGGTACAGACACCAACACACACCACTATTACCACCACCACACACCAGTTCTACCACCCCCACACACTACCACACACCAACACCACTACCACCGGGCGTTGACGCCCGTCAACGCCCGGTGGTGGTGGTAGCTCCCATGTGGCAGAGCTCTTGGATGGGAGCTCTTGGAGCCCAGAGCTCGGAAGTGACGTCATCGCATGCATGTGCGCGTACCTATGGTGCACCCTGTACCCTATAGCCATTAAGGTATAGGGTACACCAGGCTGCGGGTGCGGTGCGGTGTGTGTGGTGTCTGTACATATAGGGAGTAACAACTCGTGTCCCTCTGGTCCATCTTTACCCCAAACACACCCCACGCACCTCCGAAATGCTCGCTTTCGCTACTACTCGTACTGATGACGTCACCGATGACATGGATATCCATCAAATCGGGGTCTACACCCCGAGAGCTACAAGATGACACCCCACAGGACGCATTCGGACCAAGGATGGTCCATCTCTACATATTAGGGCAGGAAAATGTGTGATTCAATGGACATTGGTCGCCATTTTGGATTTTTACGGCCACATTGAATTTTCAGACCAATTACAAATCATTCCAAAATTAAATAATTATTCATACCCTACGTAGGACTAGAAAAAAACCTAGTTTGTGGTTAGAAAATTGATTTTCGAGCAGGAAATTGTGAGCTTCTATGGGTATTGGCGGCCATTTTGGATTTTGGACGCCATATTGGATTTGAGGCCAAATCCAGGGTGGCCCCTCAGCTAAATTGAAAGGTCATAAGTCAAGGATGACGGAACCACTGAGAAAACTTTGACCGGAAAAAATGTTAGTTTTTTCTTGGCTGGGACCTGTCTATAAGCAATGAATATTAAAACCGAGCTGCCTCCAGTGTGTTAAGGTAATTTACCTTCACAATACACAAGAGTTTGAAGTAATTGTCATATTCATTTTGCGTTTGCTGATTGTACCAATGATTTCTAAATAAATGAGTAATTCATTCCATATTCACTTTGCGTTAATCAATTGGATCAAGGATTTATAGACAAATGAGTCACATATATGATGGACAGTTGAGTGGCGATGTTCTCCTGATTTGTGTTACAGTTGGCCAAGCAATCAGTTTTAGTGTATCAAGATTATTTACCCTTCAGAGCACACTCAAGTTACAAGTAATTCACATCAAATTGATTTTGGGATATAGCTACATGTAATTGAACCAATGATTTATAGATAGGTGAGTAAATCATTCCATATTCAGTTTGCGTTGGTCAATTGTTCCAGTGAATTTATAGAAAAATAAGCCACACATATGGTGGACCGTTCAGTGATCAGTGGTGAAGTCATCTAATTTTTGTACAGTTGGTTTTAGTATATCAAGATGATATAAATTTCATAGTACACTCGGTTCTAAGTAATTCATATCAAATTCATTTTGTGACATAGCTAATTGCAACAAAGTGAGAGATTCATTCCATATTTAGTTTGTGATAGTCAGGTGATCCATTGATCATTAAAAGACGTTCAGTGAACAGTGGCAATATTCACCTGATTGTTTTTACATTTGGCCTAACAGTCAGTTTTTGTTCATCAAGTTGCTGCTCATTATCTGAGATATTGGGATAATAAGGATTTACCTTATACTCACAGGTTCCTAGTAATCCATAATTTCCGCTCGGTTTGCAAAGTTGAACTTAAACTGGTCAATATTAGACAACCTCTAATCCTTTTAGAGAGGAGTGCTTTTTTCCAACTTTCTTCAGCATTCCCCCCGAATTCCAGTATTACCTCGGTCTTATGGACACGGACACGCGTCTTGCATTTAGTTGCTTGGCGCAATTCGAATGCCTTGCTATTTCGCTTTCCCCGGGCCATGGGAGCTTGAAATAAAAGAATTAACGAGGTATGGGTATTATAATATATTAACAGGGAGTCCAAGCGAGGAGTCGACACCCCCACATCGGCACCCTCACCAAAGTACGATATGTGCCATTATTCCATCGTTCCGCATGCCACACTTCGCAATCATCGTCAACCAAGCTCGTCAGACAACAAACAAAACATGTACCACACCATTTTTATCCGACCGCATCGATGGAAAAAGAAATCAGGAGAAAATCGGCAGCAAACTGACCAAACACGCTCCTTTGGCCTCATCTACCGGAAGACGAATGACGTATCTGCGTTTGTGGCGCGACCAAGAACACGTGGCCAGCTAATGACCAGGTTAACCCTTTCGTACGCCTGACACAATATCATCAGTCACATCATGCTCCATGGTCACACACAGCGAGAAGCTATACCAGTCGTGCATGTCACAGCTACAATTTTGCCACTGGCTTTCAACTCCGCACATATGGCTTTTACAGAATATGTCTTGCCAGTGCCAGCGTGACCAACTAATAGGAACAAATTATGTCCAGCAAGACATATTTCCACAGCTTCTTTCTGCATTTGGTTCATCCTTCAACCTGTGCACTCACTGACAGTGTATTATAGTCAGTCTAGATCTGCACGAGCTTCTCGCTGTGTGTGACCATGGAGCATGATGTGACTGATGATATTGTGTCAGGCGTACGAAAGGGTTAACCAGGTCATTAGCTGGTCACGTGTTCTTGGTCGCGCCACAAACGCAGATACGTCATTCGTCTTCCGGTAGATGAGGCCAAAGGAGCGTGTTTGGTCAGTTTGCTGCCGATTTTCTCCTGATTTCTTTTTCCATCGATGCGGTCGGATAAAAATGGTATGGTACATGTTTTGTTTGTTGTCTGACGAGCTTGGTTGACGATGATTGCGAAGTGTGGCATGCGGAACGGTGGAATAATGGCACATATCGTACTTTGGTGAGGGTGCCGATGTGGGGGTGTCGACTCCTCGCTTGGACTCCCTGTTAATATATTATAATACCCATACCTCGTTAATTCTTTTATTTCAAGCTCCCATGCCCCGGGCGACCCTCATCGCAGGTGGGAGATCTGTATGTATGGATATGTTGGTGCGCTTCAGGTTAAATGAAGATCCCAGAACCAGGTCTTTATCCTGCATGGTCAACACTGTGATTATAATTGGGGCAGGTGAAAGAGAGCCGTTTGCTCGTGGGACAGGTGGAAAACGAGGTAGCACACGGTGACATGCGACGAAAATCAGGCCTTTGACTGAATCAGCAAAGTTTTAGATTGCTGGTGAGTATGTCCCGAATTACGTTTTCGGTATTTTCATCTACATTTTCTGGAACGCCGTAGAACAGCAGATTTCTTTTCCTGTCGTGGATTCCCAGGAGTGTTAGGTTCTCTCTCAGAGCTTCAATTTTCACATCCATTTCATTTGTAACTTTCGGAATTATTTCATTTTCTATTTCGCCGATCTCGGCACCTTGATATTCCAGAGCAGCGGTGCAGCATTGTCCTCGTCGGTGGCCATGTCTGTTTCGGAAAGTCCGTGCACTGTCACAATGTCGCTGGTTTCGTTGATTTGGCCTTTGACTCGGTTCCTCGTATTGTAGGCCACAGTTGACTTTTTAGCGTCCTTATTCTGTTTAGGGGATTTTGGCTGTTGCTTACTAGCCTTATTCGACATTTAGAATCTCAGTGGAGTCGCTGGCAGAGCAGATGCACACAAAAAATCAGGAGCTCATCTCACTGCGTGTAACCTGATCGCGGCCATATTGCCATATATGGCTTGCCCAAGATGGAATTAATAGAAAATCTTGGCAATGTACCGTGTAACAATCGTCAAGGGGACATATACATTTAGTATTTAAAGGCTTTGAAGAGTACTTGAACATTTACCAGAAAAGAATAGAAAAAAAAATCATCTAGAAATTTCAAACAGCTAATCACAGACTATCTATTGAAAGAAGTTTTGCCAAAGGAGATGGTATTGTAAGGCGGGGTTTTTGCCCACAGCCAGCCGACTCATAGGAATGTACATTTCTTCTCTCCATCTGTCAATCACAATGCAATGTACAACTTCTCGTCGGCGGCAACTGTCAATCAACGGACTGAATGCTACGGTGAGCCATGATAGCTTCACATATGTTCAGTACCAAGGCGTTTTTGCAGTCGATTTACACAATTTAGGCGAATATATTGCCGTTGTAACAGGTAGCGACTGATCCTTTGATTTCAACGCTTGACTAGCCCGTAATGTCCACATGGTATCGTGTCATCGGTAAACAATATTTATTTTACTTTTAATTGGTTCATAACGATAGCCTAAAATCTTATTTCAGATATACTGAATGCAATTGTTTTTTTTTACAAAAATGAGAAAGATTGAAATAACTTGTCGACGTCACACATGTTGCCCTCCTGAGATTCGAACTCGGTAAAAGAAAATTTCGAGGCGTTTGTGATCCAACGTGCGTATCCACTACACTACGACACACGAACAACTTTAGCAGGCTAGTTTACGAAAACTTCAAACGTTATGAATCTTGACTTGTCATTTTTTAGTATGAAGCACTCCTTGGACCAAACAGATCTTCCAGCAGTGGGAATATAATGTTACCACACAACACTAGGTTAAATGACGTCTTGGTCCAAGGGGTCCTTCGCGTCTAAATGCGTGTCTGAAGGACTCGATTTAGACCCTTTTTTTACGAAAATGCGCAAGCTGTGGATTTCAGTTTCATGTGATAACTATAATCATAACGCAATCGCACTAAAACTTTCACATAAGGTGTACTTGTATTTTTTCTTGCCGTTACATTAAAACATAAGTATTTTTAGGACATTTTATTTTTTTTTATTTCAACCGCACCACGTATAGGCCAAAATCCCGCCTTATCGTACCATCACCTTTGTAATTTGCAATGGGAGACGAGTTACATTTTTCTGTTTGTTCGGCTGTACAGAATCTGAGGCAGAAATATTTACTATCCAAATCATAATTGCGTACCTAGAGCTTTTAAGTTGAGGAAATTATTATAGAATAACAGCAAAGATATTTTGATGAAATTGTCAATATTTATTAAAAATATCTCAAGTTTAATATTAACATTAATAATGTTATAATGCATGCGAATGTTTTATTATCCGCCATCTTTAAACATAATAAAACAATGTACCTCGCGTACCACCTTGTGTTTCTTTTTTCGAGTGAATAAACTATGTATATGTTTACGCCTTACCGGTTATTTTCTGGACGCTAAAGTTTTCTGCAGAACGCTTGTCGGTTTTATTAAATTTTCAAATGCTGTGGGTTACTTGTAAACGAGCCGTTTTCACAGTGACCTTCACTTCCTCTACATTATGGTAGACGCCATATTGTGTATTTTTTAGTTCTCTAGGCATACGCACTTGGACAAACCTGCACAACATGGCGTCTACCGTTATATGGAAGTGACTGAGAAAACGGCTCGTGTACAAATAACCATCAGCACTTGAAACGCTAATAAATCATGGCAGAGATAGAGTCCCGTTCCAGAAAATAACCGGTGAGGAGCATCAGGATGAATATATGGTACGGCTTATACCGAACGAATACCGTTCGACTATCAACCGAAGGTGTTATTGATGAGAACAGTTGTGGCTAGTAGAGGGGCATTCTGTAAAGGGCGGTAGACTGTTGTTTGATTACACTGTCCAAACCATCGATGACATTTTCAAATATGGTAGTCATAGAAGGTTTCCTAAATGGAGAAACTATGAGTCTAAATTTGAATCACTGCTCACTCGAGTTGCCTGGTAAAAAGATAAATATATATATTATATTATCATGAAGTATGTATTCAGGGTGTATTTGGGGGGAAAAAAGTTGATGACATCAAAATATGCAATAACAGAGAAATTGAATCGAGGCAAAAGGGGATTAATATGATCATGTGCAGGCCGGTAAGCGCAGAGAAGAATGAGATAAAAGCTCCTGTTGCTGTCTAAAGTTGAGGGAGATTTATACCAGAAATATGATAAATCAATTTTTCCCACTCCTTGTCAGTCTTTTGACGATTTATTCCCAATGGCTTTGGAATAAGGTCATGAACATTCATCCACTTGTTGATCTAGGAATATTTTGGAAGAAAAAAACTGAAAAATAATAATTTCATATTTACATTGATTTTGTGAGTAGATTTAGTCAATTGGGATTAACTCAGTTAAGTATAAAAACCCCAAAGGCAGCGTCAAGTTGATCTACAAGCGTCAAACAATGGTACTGGGTCACTATTTCCCTCGTGGTGAAAATATAAAACAAATCATTTTCAATATTAAATTTTTATTTCATATTCCTGTATTTCTCGGGTGAATTTGACTTTATGTTGAGCTAATCCTGTTGTTTTGTTTGACATTCGTAGAACAAGTTGACACTTCATTTGGCGTTCTCATGCTCAGATTGGTTAAGCCCGATTGTCGGTCTCATAAACGAAAATTACGTACACAATAAATGTAAATGTGAAATTATTTTTTGCTTCTTGCAATATATTCCTCGTGTCTTGATTGACAAGTGGGCAAATTTTCATGACCATACTCCAAGCTATTTGGAAGAAATCGCCAAAAGATTGACAAGGGGAGGGAAAATTGGATTAATCAGAATTTCGGGCTTAAATCCACCTCAATATTTGAAATTGTTCAGTTTACGTGGCACTCAAGTCTACACAATGCTTAATTTATATTTCGCAGTAGGCTGCATTCCATATTTCAGTTAGGATCTTTACAAGCACTATATTTTAAAATAAATAAGTCAAAGTTGGCAGACGTTTGACCATATTCATGCAGAACCTAAACAATGGCTTTTTAATGTACTCGCGTAGCGAATAGCACAGACAATACAAGCTGTGGAAGGCATAGAAAAATAAACAAGGGTAGAGACCGGTATCGGCACACACAGGTAGTGTGTTCTCCAAGTTCGCTCACCAACGTTGGTTGTGTTTGTGTAAACAAAAGAAATCAAATCGATGTCTGTCGTTTAACAGTAATTAACAGTGCCTGAACCAATCAGATCGTAATTCCAGTCAAAAGCAATGGAAATCGTGTTTCACTGAAAAAACAACAACATATATCTCAAGAAATGTTTACCTGGACGGTTTTATGGAACACTATGCAGTCATTCTTGGAGATTTGTGAACTCTTTAAGGGCTTATCATAACGCGGTAGAGTGGATGGAATTTTTCAGTGAGTTATTTCATCATTGATGACTCTCCTAAATGGCTTACAGTATAGATGCATGGAAATTCCGCAAATACAAGTTCAGTCTGTAGTGGTTATCTGAATGCAATGAGAAATGAAATTAATTAATGCATACCCATCAAGCTTGTCTGATTGGAGTATCAAGATGTCAGATTACATGAAATGTACTGGAAATTGGAAAGCCTCATGGAACTTCTTCTGATGACACGCAACACCAATCTACACTGACAAAAAGGAAAGGAAATTACGGAGAGGCTAAAAATGGCAAATTTGCAGACAGAAAATGAGCACAAACTTTGCACTGCCATTTTCTTCAGGATCTTCTTTTCCAGTTGTGTTGGACATTGATAAGGTAAATTTAACCCTTGTATACAGATTACATTAAGCATACAAGTAGACTGTCTGAGATAATTTGGGTTCTGGGGCAAAAGGGAATCGAACATTTCTGTAGCAGAATTGAGAAGGAATAGCAATATTATCTCTGTAGGACATTATGGCAAGGCTTTGGTGTAAGACCTCCCATTGAAAAGGTAATATCCTGGACAAAAGACTGACAATGCAACTTGCAGCAGATCTTTTGTCAATTATATTTCGTGAGTCTTACACCAAATCGTTGTCGATTATTACGTTATTATTACAATAATACTTCATTCAATTTCAGTTTGACTGCAAAAAAAACTTATTGACAGTTCTTTCTGAGCACAGGGGCTCGTTACCGTTGTTAATCGGTTAATTAGGTTGATTGCGGGGGGGGGGAGTGGAGGTAGGAATATACCTCGACCCCCCAATCATAATCCAACAACGGTAACAAGCTCATTTATTCCCTACCTCCACCCCCCCCCCTCCGTAATCAACCTAATTAACCAATTAACAATGGTAACGAGCTCCTATGGAATTCAGGAGAACAAACACCTATTGAAAACACTCTGTCAGCGTGGATCAAACACGGGCCTTCATGCAGCTAATATCCACTGGCGTGAAACGATGACAACAAAGACGGTGAATAATTACTTGGCAGGTGACATTTTCGATCACACACAAAGCACGGCGTACACATACAGGCCAAGCATCAACATTCGTGTTCAGCGCTCAGAGTGAACGGACGTGTTTTTGTGTTCTACCAAACCAGCCCAGCTTTCCCAGCCTTTGTGTTCCTCTGCGGTCTTTGTTCCCCGGGCGTTACAGGATTACCTAAACTACAACAACAAACAGCGGGAGAAACCAGCCAGCCAGAGCTAAGTTTTGAATTTTGCATCTAGACTAATATTTCCTATCACTAAAGTCACTCCTTACCAAATAACAACTAGTTCTGATCTAAACAAAACCAAATCAAACAATGGAAGCCTCCCAATCCACCGTAAAAGCACCTAAAAGGAAGCTCTCAGAAATCAACACTGAAAAATCCCCACCCACCAAAAAACCACGAGCCCTACCCGAAAGGCCTAGTCTTTTCAATTTTGTGGCGATCATACACAGCCTTACAAAGATCAAAGCCACGAGCTTGCCCAAAGCCAAAGTTGCAAAAGACATCCAACAACAAGCCGGAGACGTAAAAACAGTCTATGAATTACCCGGAGGAGACCTCAAAATCCACTGCCATTCTAAAACACAGTATGAAAAACTACTTCGGCTAGACCTCCTAGCTGGCAAACCCGTCTCAGTAAAACAGTATCAACAAAAAAGAGAGCAATGCAAAGGCGTAATTTATGGAATTGATCTAAGTGTTAGGCTAGACGATATTAGAACTACTCTCTCGAAACAAAATGTAGTATTCGCTAAAAGACTGCAAAAGGACAAAGCGGATACAACTAGCATAATGTTAGCATTCAATGGAAATAAACTTCCAGATACTGTCTGCCTATGGTTTCGTAACATCACAGTCAAGCCCTTCTACGAAACCCCAAAAAGATGTTTTAATTGCCAGAAGATTTCTTCTCACTCAGCTAAGAACTGCAAAGCCAGTGTTGTATGTCCCAAATGTTCAGGACCCCATAGCTACGAGCACTGCACAGAAACCCATAAAAAATGCGCAAACTGCAAGCAGAATCATAGCTCAGCTTGGAAAGGGTGTATTTACTACAAAAATGCTAAAGCAGTTCAGTATATTAGAGCAGACAAAGGCATCTCCTACGCAGAAGCAGTCAGAGAAACAAAAGTGAATCAAAACTCAGAGAAACAATAGACCTGCGAAAACCTGTGAGCGAAGTAGCAACTAGCAATAAGGCACCAGTGACAGAACAAACAATGGAGTCAGAAACCGCGGACAAACCCGAAACAATTAGCATGAGTAAAATCGAATTCCTAGGCTTTATTAACATTGTTATTAACTCAGTCCACAATGCCAACCCCAAAACGAATAAAGCTGACATAATAGCCCGCATTGCTCAAGACTTCTTGAATTCAACCCCAAAGAAATAATAGCATGGGGATTCAATCCAAAATACAAGAGAAAAACATCAACTCCCAAGAAAAACAATAATGCCCTGAACACCTCTATATGAGAACACCTGGGACAATAGGTTAGACCCACCGCGTAATACACAACAACCCAATTTTCAATAAACAGCTCACCGTACTACAATGGAATGCGAATGGCATTGCAAAACACGGAGACAATCTCAAAATCTTAGTAAATGAAATAAGCCCTGACATCATATGTATACAAGAAACATTTCTAAAACCAGGAAAAAATAAATTTGCAATAAAAGGATATACGCCATATAGACAAGACAGACTAAACGGCCCAAAGGGAGGCAACCTCACATTAGTTAAGGAAGAACTCCTACAGCTAGGATTAGACAAGAGCCCAGAAAGTGAAGACCTCGAATGGCAAGCTATACGGGTGTCCAAAATAATAAACCTATAAATATAGTGAACCTCTACTCCCCTGGCACTCTAAAAACAATATCACAAAAAGAACTTAACAAAATCACCCAAAAATATGACTCGCCAATTATAATCTGCGGCGATTATAATAGCCATAATCCAATCTGGGACGAAACCTGCACCACGTCAGTAGTATATAGCGAGTGAATCGAGTATTATTTCACCCGGATGTAAAAATGACGTCACTTCCGGTTTGGGTGAATGGGGCGTGACCTTTGGACATGTCCAGACTTGTTTGTCTGGGGTTTTTCCGCACAATGGCATGCCGCCATTTTGTTCCAAAATGTGGGGTGCAAAATGGCGGCATGATCCGCCATTTTGTTTCAAAATGTGGGGTGCAAAATGGCGGCATGATCCGCCATTTTGTTTCAAAATGTGGGGTGCAAAATGGCGGCATGTATCAAAATGTGGGATGCAAAATGGCGGCATGATCCGCCATTTTGTTTCAAAATGTGGGATGCAAAATGGCGGCATGATCCGCCATTTTGTTCCAAAATGTGGGGTGCAAAATGGCGGCGGTAGAAAAACGTATAAAAGGAGGGGATTTTTAGGGGTTTGGTGTATTCATTGCACTACCCTACGGAGCTCTCTGACCTACCTGCCTGCCTGCCAGCCTGCCTGCCTGCCAGCCTGCCTGCCTGCCTGCCTGCCTGCCTACCAGCTTGTTCTGATGAGAGGAGGGCAGAAAGCATGAGACGTGGAGAAGATTTTCCATTGGACCCAGCAGCACCTCCGGTTGAAGTCTTGCCTGAAGACGAGCGTGTCAGTGACATTTATCGACGTCACTGGGCTACCATACGCCATTGTTTTCACCGTCACTGTCGTCTATTGGACTTGTATAACTATCGACTGCAGGACCTCACGTATTTGTCTACCTATGCCGAGAACATTTTCACAGATCAGGAGACAGCGTTCAAGTTGAATATGACATTCGGTTACATTTTACGGCACAAGGAGACGGACCAGGTGCGGTATTATTATCCCAGCAATAATACCTATGTGTTTGACCAGCCGTTCACGGTGACGGATGCGATTTCTCTGGAGCCACTCATCGACCAACTGACTACGTTGGACCATTGGAATGGGCCCGGTTGCAACGCCCCAATACCAAATGGCTTGTGGAAATGGTGACCAACGTCACATTTTTCGTCACGAAAATGAGAGATCATCCTATCGGTGCTCCTGTACTACTACCACCTTGGTTGCTTCATCGACCCGGACTGCATTAACGGGAGGGACAAATGGGCCCTACAAAGATCGGAAATGTCTGTTTCGGTGTTTGGCCGTGCATCTGGACGAGTGTCATCCCAAGAGTTGTGACAGAGTGGCCAATGGCTATTGGGAACAGTATTTAGAGGAGCAAGACTTGGATGAGCGGCACTTCCGTGGAGTCCCGTTCAAGAATTTGGATGACGTGGAAACACTGTTCAACATCAATATCTTTGTATACCGATTACGATGCGAGGAGGATACATTTGTGGCTGAATTGGTTCGTCGTTCAACAGAACGGTATGCTTCTACGATGAAAGTCAATGTCTTCGACGACAATGGCGTGAGTCATTTTTGGCTGATCTACAATATGAGCCAGTACGCCCAGTCTTACAGTTGTGCCCAATGCCATCGGGTGTTTCACCGTTTCCCCAACTTACATCGACACGAGAAGAGTTGTCAGAACAGTGTGAAGCGAAAATTTCCTGGTGGTGTGTATCATAATACGCCTACTATTTTCGAGGAACTGGCCGATGAGGGTCTGATCATACCGGAGGAGGACCGTTATTTTCCCTACCGGGTGTGTTACGATTTTGAGGCCCTGTTGGAGCCCATGGACATGTTTTGAGCGAAAACGCAGTGGACACAGCGCCATATTCCCCTGAGTGTGAGTATTTCCAGCAACGTACCTGGCTATGACGCTGCACCGGTCTGTTTCGTGTCTACGGGGGATTCCCATGAGTTGATCACCCGCATGATGGAGTATTTAGAGGAAGTCAGTGCGGCCAGTACGGAATTGTTGGTGTCCAAGTTCCAGGACGTACTGGACCAACTGGACGATCGGATTCCTATACCGGGTGTATCGTTTAGTGACGATGAAGAGTCCGAGTCCGAGTCGGAGTCGCAGCCGGAGCCCATGCAGTCGCAGGATGTGCCTTTACCGAAACCGTATGCGGAGAAATTGAAAGCGCGCTTCCTACAATACCTAGGCCAGTTACCGGTGCTCGGTTTCAACTCGGGGCGATATGACTTGAACATGGTGAAGGAATTTCTCTACCCCTACTTGGCCCAGGCTAATACCATCAAGTCCGTCATCAAGAAGATCAATAATCATATGGCCCTCACTACCACATCACTTCATTTCCTGGATGTACGGAACTACTTAGCTCCCAATTATAGCTATGATCAGTGGGTGAATGCGTATGACTGTGCACAAACGAAAGGGAGGTTCCCTTACACGTATATATCGACGCTCGACCGTTTGGAGGAAACACAGTTGCCACCCCGGAATGCGTTCTTTGACGATTTGAAGCAAGTGGAATGTCCGGAAGACACGTACCGGGAACTACAGCAGGTATGGAAAGATCAACACATGCAGACCTTGCGAGATTTCCTGATATGGTATAATAACTTAGATGTGGTTCCTTTCCTGGAAGCGGCCGAGAAAATGGTTCAACTCTTTCGTCGTGAGATGCACGTCGACATCTTCAAGGAGTGCTTGAGTTTACTGGGTCTGGCGCTTCGCCATCTTTTTCAAGAGTGTCCTACGTACTTCTCGCTGATACAGATACATGCGGATATGCATGATTGTCTAAAGCAGAACATTGTCGGCGGACCTAGTCTTATTTTTCACCGTTATCACGAGAAGGACGTCACTACTCTCCCCTGTGGAAAACCCTGTGCTAAGATCATCGGTTTCGATGCCAATGCCTTGTACCTGTGGTCTCTGGCCCAACCTATGCCCAGTGGACATTATACACGTTGGTTGGCGGAAGGTCAGCATTTTACACCGCAACGCACTCCCTACAAGCATCTGGCTGACCAGTGGTTGGATTGGGAAGCCTATCGACGGGGAATTTATATATGCCATCAGACCAACGCCACAGAGAAGCGCATAGGAGATCGTCGACTCCCCGTCGATGGGTTTGCCCTGGTGGGTAGAACACCGACCGTATTCCAATTTTACGGTTGCTATTGGCACGGCCACGAATGCCATTTCAGCGCTGGACGCTTCAACGAACGACGTGGAAAAACACCGGCAGAATTACGCGAAGAAGTGCAGGAGAACGGCGATTACGTGAAAGAGAGAGGATACCATCTGATCGAAATGTGGGAGTGTGAATTTCATACCATGTGCCAGGCCCTGCCCCATTTACGGCGTTTCCTAAAAGAGCGCGAGTACCCGCTCAGTCGTCGGCGACTCCTGAGTCTGCCACAGATGTTCGACGTCATTCGTTCTGGTCACCTCTACGGCTTTGTCGAATGTGATTTGCATGTTGCCGACACTCTCCAGCCCCTCTTCGCCCAGTGCCCTCCCATCTTTAAGAACACGCTGGTGGGTCGGGATGATATTGGAGACACCATGGGGGCCTATGCTGAGCAACACGAAAACACGAAAACACGAAAATATACCAAGTCATACAGTACGTACCCAACGCCTGTTTTGCGGAGAATGCCGACATTGTGACGTCTGCCCGTCGTCAAGGTGATCAACACCCGAGTAAGGCCATCATCGGTGAATCGTGGAAATTGACGGGCAATGGCTATTATGGGAAAACGGTCACGAACCAGGATAAGCACGTGAACCTGAACATCTGTACTACTTCACAAGCCCGCAAAAAGTGAATTCTCCTCTGTTTCGGTCCGTGGAGGTCATCGATGACGACACGTATGAAGTCACTTTAGCCAAAAAGACTATCCGTTACAACCTGCCCCTGCAGATTGGATGTATGGTATACCAGGTGGCCAAGCTGAGGATGCTCCGGTTTCTGTATGATTTCATGGGTGTGTATTTTAATCCATCAGACTGGCAACTCATGGAGATGGATACGGACTCGGCCTACATGGCCGTCTCTAATGCGGATTGGGAATCCCTGGTGAAACCTGAGTTACGTGCACAGTATGAGGTGGAACGGGACCAGTGGTTACCTTGACGTGACCATTACCAGTACGATAAGCGTACGCCGGGCCTCTTCAAGCTGGAGTGGAGTGGGGATGCTATGATTGCTGTCTCCTCCAAGACGTATTACTGTTACGGGGGAGACGAAAATAAGTTTAGCTGCAAAGGGGTGAACCGGCGCGATCCCAACATCGACAAAGCCTTGTACCTGAACGTGCTGCAAAGCCAGGCCAGTGCGAGTGGGACTAACCGAGGATTTCGGGTGGTGGACCACCAGATGCGGACGTACATTCAGCAACTAGACGCCTTTACTTTCTTTTACCCGAAACGGAAAGTCCTTGCCGATGGCATCAGTACCACTTACTTGGACTTGTGAAAAATGTCGAACACTATATGACTGTTGATACACGAGTTAAAAACTGTAAAGTCAGGATGGCCGAGTAGTCTAAGGCGCCAGTCCTAAGTGCTGGTCTGCGAAATGTAGAACGAAGGTTCGAATCCTACTCCTGACAGAATTTTTTGTACCACTTGTATTCTATTGTACATACCACTTGTATTCTATTGTACATACCACCTGTATTCTATTGTACATAGTGTAACTCCCTTCTTGTTGACTTAAATAAAAAAATAAGTGAAAACCATCATTTTTGTGTTTTCATGAATCATTTTTTATTGAACATCAATGAACGTCAGAACAACAACGTCATAACAACAACGTGATAATAATAAAAAACAATAGTACTGCGCAGTGCATTGAATTTAAGTTAACCAGAGAAATGGAGCATGCACATTAAAATGAGAGGCAGTCCAGTCATAGACGAGTACATCACGGTCTTCGGCTTGACAATAATCATCAAACATGTGTACGATCGTTTGCATAGAATGTCCTCTACTCCGGTGAGTGAGATAAAACACACAGTACTGTCCGCAGACACTACTCAAGGGTCCTTGTAATCTTTGAGTATTCCAAAGCCACACTGTAGTAGATACGTCCATGAATTTCACCAAATCGAGATGCAGGGGTGCAAGTCCGTAGGAATCAAAGTATTCGGCTTGGCCTAGGGTGTCCACGTACACAGCCACCCAATGTTCACCGGGTCGAGACCCAGGGTCTGTATTCAGGATGTAGGCTGCTGGGGTGGTGGAGTGGATGGGAAACACGTTGCGTGGAAACACACCTCGAAAGGGTACCTTAGGATCTCGCTGGAGTATGGCCATCAGCTGCTGTGTATCCATGACTCTAGCTGGCGTAGTCGCACAGGATGTTTCTTTGCTGATCCACGCTGATGACGTTATCAAACTCGGCGTAGCAAATCACGTTAATGGTCTGGGCTAGAGGGATGGAGAAACGCAGTTCCAACCGTAGGTTTCCTTTCTTGAGCAAGGCCAGTTGATGATCGTGTTCCAAGGTGGGGGTGAGGTCGAAGGCGAACAACGTGTACCCACGGTGAAAGTCTCGTCGACTGATGGTATTTCCTTCGTCCTGGTTGTTTTGTCCTGTGGCTGTAAACAGGTTCAGGTAGCTCCGCACATAGTTTTGGTTACCAAAATCCGGTTGTAATGGACGGGCTGGAATTTGATGGCCGGCCACGTGCAGTGCCACAAAGTTGAGGTTGAAATGTTGAAAGTTGAACGGATTCTCATTCCACTGTCCATTGAAAGCGGTGTTGGTCACACACGCCAGGGTAAGACGTTTAGGGAGATCCCCTAGAAATAAATTTTCACGATTGGTCATCATCGTACCTGCTGGCACAGAGAACACCTTGGTCTGTACGCGTCGGATGGGGTACAGGGCTGGTTTTTTCGATAAGGCTTCCATGTGACTCAGCAACACCCCCTGTTGCAAATCCACCGTACGGACAAACGGGGCTGCATCTTCTATGACCACCTTGAATTGGGGGCCAGCATCTCCAGCGGCCATCAAGGCGAACGTGGGTGTGGAACGGATCAACTTGATCTTGATGGATACACCGTTCATCACGTAGCGGTCTTGCAGGAGCAGATCGGCGTGCAGTCGTCCCATCATATCGACGGACTTGCTATTGGCTGTCAAGTTTTTGCGCGTGATGAACCCATTATTGGCAGCGAGCACGCTATTCATGGCTCCGGGTGTATCCTTGTAGTACAGCGAGGCTTGCAAGTGTGTTTTTTTGGCATCATTGCCGTACGACAACGGCGTCTCAATGTAGGCTCGGTACGGGTACGTATTGGTGGACGTACTGATGAGTTTATCGCTCAGACTCGTATCCACCTGTTGGAACAAGGAGTGCAGCCAAAGATTCACCGGGCCTACTACCGCATCGTCCGCTATGGGCGTCCCGTCGTTGTCTATTATTTTGGCTTTCACGTACAAGTAGGTGTGGGCTAAATGCAGGTAGGCCGTATCTTTGTTTTCAATGGTAAATTCCACGGGTCCCGTCCCCGTCAGGCTAGCCAGGGGTCGATGTTCTACCCAACGTCCTTCGGCCACACTGGTCTGGGTGGGTGGAATAGTCCACAAATCCAATTCACTGTTGGTAGACGGACACGACTCGGAGTGAATGAATGCCATTATGCGAAGATGTCTCTCCTACTACTATTCTTCTTCTTCTTCTTCCGGGGTGTGCGTCCTCGGTGTGTCTGTCGTCGAATGACTCTTCGCTGTGCCCGTGGTTGTCTTTTAAGGGCTTTGGCGATCAAGACGCTGCCTGCTTCTTTAGCCCGTCGTTTGAAGGCTTGTCAGGGTGCCGCGCCTCCCAACACATCACCGGCCACGTGCAGTCCACTGCGTACCGCTTGTTTACCCACCGCTTTGACACCCCGTGTCACCAAGGGTAAGAACGTTTTCACAATGCTGCCCAGTATGTTCCCCAATCCGTGACCTCGTTGCATGCGTGCACCGCTAAAGATGGGCAAGCTCCCTCCCGTTTGTTTCTTGTAGTAGTCGGCATAGCTGGGCGCATGGCACTGGTAAGGCACGTACACTATACGAAGTGAGGAGAACGGGCTTGTCGGAAATGAAGTGTCAGCGCCACTTTCCCTCGTTCGAATGCGACCGGGTGTCCCGTGTCATCTCTTATATCCACCGTGATCGTGTTGATATCGGTATGTCGTACGGGTAGGTAGAGTATGTGGTTGAAACTCTGGTTGACTTGATCGCCATACGTCTTTCTAATGGGCACCACCCGTAACAGAGGTGTGTTCACATCGCCCACAATATGGCTGTCCACTGCGTCCGAGTAGACGTAGAGTCCGTACATACCTACTTTCATATCCATCACAACGTCACCGTTGTCGGTGGTGGGCCCCGTGTAGACGCTGTAAGGCAGACCTAACATTTGCTGTAGCCTAGGACTGAGTTTCACACCCACGTTGGGGCTGAGCAGGATACAGGACTTGTCGTTGTGTGCGTTGACATCGAAGATCACGTGATTCTTGAAGGGAAAGTATTTCACGGGTCTTGAACTATTCGTGACCTTCCGTAGAGACTTATATTGCAACAAGGTGAGCAGACCCTCTATGAACATCTTGGGCGTATCGTATTGGGCTTCGGGGAGAATAAGTCGGTTTACTTTGCCTTCGTAGGTCACTTCGTACCATACTTCTTCGTCTCGTACGTTGTACCACGAGTAAGGGTATTGAATATCCACCAGTCCACATTCCCATCGTCCAGGTAAATGCAACGGTTGCGGTAATTGAGTCACGTACTTGGCCAAGGTGTTGTCAGGAAACACATCGAGCGAACTGTTACTGGGCAACGTGAGGTAAAACATGACTGAGCTTTCTGGCTTCTGCACTGGGCTTTAATAGGGTTCCCCTAGTAGGGTTCCCTAGTAGGGCTTCCAGGCCTTGGGCGGCTGACCTTGGCGTCGTGATCGTCGCAGTGGTGGTGTGGCCGGCATAGAGGTCGCATAGGGGTGAAAAGAACGGCCCCGCCGTGAGGGTGTTTTGGGCGGCGTCTGCGGTTGCCATTCACGTTCATGTTCCCAGGTATGGGGAAGTCGAGAGGGTGCTTGCATCCAGTTCCAGCGTTCACGATTTCCTACCAATTCTCGAGGGGCGTGTGTGTCTTTCAACCCCTGAGCAAAGGCTTCCCAACCCGGTGGATTAGAGTGTTTGCGAGAACGTACCGTATCGTTGATCAGATCGGTGATATGAGACCCCGACACCGGTTTGTTTCCAATCAGCAGCTGCCCCTGGTCGGTCCAACCCATATCAGGATTCTGTTTCACCCGGTCCAACAATAAACGAGCCTTGGTCTTGAATGCTTTAGGGACACTGGCCGACACTTCCTGTTCCAGCTGAGGTGAGGCAGAGGATGAGGAGGGTGGTGGTGTGGGTGTAAGTGTGGGCGCTGCGGATAGGGGTGGTGGTGGTGTGTACTATCCCTATATTGATCCATAAACGTCTTGTACCGGTTCAGCGTATGATGGTAGAGTTGAATTTTGTCGTGATCGGGTAGTCGACGTTGGAGTATACTATTCATCTCTTCGTCCAGAGACTGGAGTTGTTGCACCGTGGCAGGTACGGGATAGGGTGATTGCAAACTCTGTAACAGTCGAGGTTCCACCAGCATCATTTTTTTCGTATGTTCCATGACGTTTTTTAGCGTCCCAAGATGGATCCTACTAACGGTCCCAGTACGGTAGCGGCTAAGGGTGCGAGGAGTGCGCCGAGAAATCCACCTCGCTGTAACACCTGTTTCTTTTTCTTGACACTGCCCGTCTTCTTCACCAGCGTTCGGAGACCCGCCTTGTGCCGTTGCAATTTCCCTTTCTGCAGAGGACTGAGAGGAACATTCCCTTTTAACACATTATGCGCCACTTCACACAAACACCGTACCAAGTCTGGGTCCGCGCCGCGCACCAGGGCCCGGCCCACCTCCGGTGGCGCGCTGCGTAATACGCGGAGGGCCGGCGCGTGCTTGCGTATCCGTGCAGACATGATGAGGAAGTGAATGCTAGAGTGGATTGTCTTCTTCTTTTATTTGGGTGTGTACACCGTCTGGAACTCACCGGGAAAAATGTGGGTGCGCAATCGAAGTGCCGAGGGTGTGTCTTGTTTCAAGTCGATGAGTAGATACCCGTGAGCCCCTTGGGTGGCATCTTCAAAGGCTTCCCGCACAAAGGCCGTGTTTTTAGGGTACATCTGTTTTGCCAGGTGCATAATTTGTGATGCGTCTCTGGGGTTTTTGAATAACACCACATACTGAGCATTCAAACTAATGTTCCTGTGCTCTTTGTTCTTACTGAAGAGATTCTGGACCATGTAGATGATGCTCAACCGACGATGATGGCTTCCTTTGGTAAAGAGACGGGTGACTCGACTGTCCGTTTCGGTCATGAGATCGTCGACCACGACCAACGTGTCTTCTGCGATGTCCTCGGGAGGTAATCCTTCCACCAAGGTGAGTCCAGGGAGGCGTGCCAGTTCCTCGTACGCCGGTTGCCAAGCTCCATAACACCACAGGATGCGAGCCACGGGAGGTGAAATGAGGGCTGACCCGTGTTGGATCAGGCGTTGAACGAAGTGTGTTTTTCCCGACCCCGTCGGTCCAGCGATGAGACACGTGAAAGGATGCTGCCACCGAGGATCCATAGCCGTTTTATTTGGTGATTTGAGGTTCAGAGGACCACCACCGTTGTCGTGGATCCCACCGGGGATCGTAGTCGAACGGGTACCGTTGCCGTGGTAAACGTGATTCACCGGATCCCACTCTAAGTGTTTTTAGCGTCGTGGTGGTGGTAGGTGTACTGGGTGGTTGTCGTGATCTGGGTGCCTCTGATGCGGAGGGTTCGTCGCTTCTGAGGGTAGATACGGGAGGCTGGCGGGTGAAAAGAGGTGGAGTAGTAGGACTAGACCGCGTCGTGGGCTGGATGTGTGGTGATAGGATCTGTAGTCTCAGGGTTGATACGGGAAGGGCTGGCGGGTGAACAAGAGGACTAGACCGGGTGGTGGACTGGGTATGTGGTGATCGCAGCGTCGTAGGAGAGAGAGTGGTGGTGGTGGTGGTGGTGTTGGGTGATTGCATTTGACGTTGAGCCCCCGGTGGTGCAGCGCTTGGACGAATGGTGGAGAAACAGGATATCAGGTACGCCAAATCGTAGAACACTCCTCCAAATAAGGTACCCAGAAGCACTACTAGACACACCACGGTACCGACTTGTCCTTTTCAGGACAGTCAGTCCTTTTCAGTCCGTAGCAGTAAGGGTAGATGTGCACTATCCATGGTACAACCCTACACTGAAGGATGGAGGCGATGTGAGGTAGAATTTATAGTCGTTTCATGTCACGGCCTGACACCCAGGAATTAAACGAACTGGGCCAACCTTGCCATTTGACGAAATGGCCTCGGGAAAATCTTTTCCACGTCGACGTTCCGTTTTCAAAATCTTTTCCACCGTGTAGCAGTCTTTCCGTGTTTTCACTACCGGTTGTAATTCTGCCTCGTAAAACGTGCCTTGCAGTGTTTCTCCTTGTAGATCTTCCAGTTGATAGACGTGTGGCTGTCGAGGCTTATGGCGAACGATGACAAAGTGCTCGTCACTCCAGTTGGGCAAGTAACTTTTCTCAAATTGTCCTTTGACTTTACTGATCCGTACCACATCTCCGCGTTTGTAACGGGGTGACGTGAGTGGACTGGGGTCTATCGAGTACAGCGTACGGCGCACTTGACGTTCGTTGCGTTCTGTCACATCGAGGGGAGCTCGCTGGATACTGCGATGATAGGCTCGATTGTACCCTTGGACCAGTTGAGGTAGCACATCGATGTACCGTCGGGTGTTTTTGGCGGTAAAATACTTGTACATTCGGCCTTTGAAGGTGCGATTGAATCGTTCCACGACAGAGGCTTTGGTCTCGTTGTACGTATGGAAGAAAAACACCTTCTGTTTCTTAAGAAAGGCTTGAAAGTGACGGTTGAGAAATTCTGTGCCTTCATCCGTTTGCAAATAGAGGGGTTTGCGTCCCGTCTTGAAAATCTGCTGGAACGCTCGTACCAGATTCTCTCCTGTTTTGGTCCGAATGGGCAGTACCCATGCGTACTTGGATAAAATATCGATACAGGTCAACATGTACCGATGTCCATCATTGTGGGGTGCAAATCGACTCATATCGACTAAATCAGCCTGCCATTGTGCGTCTACGCCTCCTACGATGACTCGGTTACGGCGAAAATGTCGTCGGGCTGCTCGATGTAAACTATAAGTGTCTTGGGTTTTTAACCATTCTCGAACTTCAGTTCGACTGACGCCTTGGGAATGTGCAGCTCGAGCGAGCGCTCCCACAGCGCTATAAGCGGCTGGACTGGTAGGGTTGTAATACAAATCTGTTAACACCTTGTTCACAGTGGTACGCCACGTGGATTCCTGCCGCCCACCTTTTCTCATTCCCTTTCGGGTGCCCCTCATCTGGGTGCCTGTCCGGGTTGCGCTGTGGTGTGTTCGCTTCATGAGTAGACACTGACACTCTAGCCTGTGTGCACCCTATAGATATAGTACTTCATCGACAATGGGGATTACTTTTTCCAAGGCTGTCCATAGATCAGGGTCCAGAGTAAAACCACCTCGCTTCAGACAGAGGAGTCGAGCAAAATAGGGACCGCGGAAAATGTAGACGTCGTTACACAAGTGAATGCTATCACCGTCCAGGTCACCCAACAACACCCGTTTCAAGGTAGTCCAGCCTTCCGGTGACAAAGAGACACGCGCTGGGTCAGACGTACACCAACACCTACTGTCGTCATCGATGAGCTCCACTCGTTTGGGATACAACAATAGGGTGCAGCCAGGTGTAAGAGTGCGGGTGGCTACAGAGTTCGCCTCGGGGTGCAGTACGTCGTGGACGTCGGTGATAATAGCTTTCAGCGCCTGCCATAATGCCGGACGGAGTATGGTAGAGGGGCCACCACGCTCTTCTAACCGGGGGGAAAAAAGAATCATTTCTACCACTTCGTAGGTAGACACCTACTCCCACGTGCATGAAATCGACTTCGGGCTCTTTTCCCTGTAACAACCGTGTCAATAGAGTCCATTCTGCTAGGGTTAAACATAGCTTCACCTCTCGGGGATGTTCTTCGATGAGCTGCAGTTGATGGTCATAGACGATCAGGATGACGTGTGGGGTGAGTTGGAACAAGGCAAGCTCCCCAAGTGCTCCGTGCGCTGCCATGGTGGTGAATGACAAAACACCGACGAGGGAGGTCTGTATATATCGAAGGGTCCACGTTTTTCTCCCCTTCGTGAAAGTCCGTGATCACTCGGTAGTGTCTATTAAAACCCTAGTCCGTAGCCGTACACATTATAGTTTTTTGTCGTGCCTCTCTCTATCCGTACCCGTATACGTTATAGTTTTTTATTTTCCCCCTACCTTCGTGAAAGTCCGTGATCATTCGGGCTGTAATGTTATAGAGATAGGAATGCATTTAACATGGGAATTGGCCATAGGCAATTTTGCGCAAAATCTGAGGATTGAAAATTAACCCAGGAAAGTATGGGCGCGCGGACGTCGGCGAAGAGACCAATCAGCGACGCGTACATCAACTCTAATGTTATAAAGATACGCAATGATTTAACCTGGATAATTGGCCATAGCCAATTTTGTACAAAATGTGAGGATTGAAAATTAACCCAGGAAGGTATGTGCGCGCGGACGTCGGCGAAGAGACCAATCAGCGACGCGTACATCAATTCTAATGTTATAGACATACGCAATGATTTAACCTGGAGAATTGGCCATAGCGAATTTTGTGCAAAATCAGCGGATTGAAAATTAACCCAGGAAGGTATGTGCGCGTCGCTGATTGGTCTCTTCGCCGACGTCCGCGCGCTGGCTGAGACCCACAACGAAAAAAAATGTTTCAGGGCCAACCCTAATGTTATAGAGATAGGAATGCATTTAACATGGGAATTGGCCATAGGCAATTTTGCGCAAAATCTGAGGATTGAAAATTAACCCAGGAAGGTATGTGCTAGCGGCAGACTAAGCCACTATTTTTAATGATTTTATCGATTTTTAGATCCGTAACGTTATGGTTAGGGTAGTGTGGAAAACCCGGTACACTGGAAATAAATCGGTTTACCTCGGTAAAAATACGTCAGGTATGTTCCTCACAGCCTTATAATGTCACCCTGAAAATTGCAGCCGGTTTATCGAAAGAAAAGTAGGAATTTTTATCCTATCACACGGGCTACGGTAACACAGCACTATACAGTCTGCAGGCAAATGTGAGTACAGCTATGCGTGTCAATGGGCTGTGTTACCGTAGCCCGCGTGATAGGATAAAATTTCCTACTTTTCTTTCGATAAACCGGCTGCAATTTTCAGGGTGACATTATAAGGCTGTGAGGAACATACCTGACGTATTTTTACCGAGGTAAACCGATTTATTTCCAGTGTACCGGGTTTTCCACACTACCCTAACCATAACGTTACGGGTCTAAAAATCGATAAAATCATTAAAAATAGTGGCTTAGTCTGCCGCTAGCCTTCTAAATTTTTCAATGCTACACGATCAGTTGCCCCAGTTCAACTTGAAATAAATTTTATACCTGAACTCGCATTTATTGCAAAATGACACCGGTTTAAAATTGGAAAAGAAACACAAAATTTCTGCCAGCGTGAGTCCTGCACAAGGTTTTGATGGAGAGATTTCGCTGACGTCCGCGCGCGCCATTTTGTTTCAAAATGTGGGGTGCAAAATGGCGGCATGCCGCCATTTTGTTCCAAAATGTGGGGTGCAAAATGGCCGCCTAGACTATAAATAACGCGCAGTATCTATCCATTCATTCACAAATACATCATGACTACCAGACGGAGGTTATTCAACGCACAAGATCCGAGAGCACGTAGGGAGATGATTACCAGTGAAGAAGATGGCGATCATGTGACAATAATTACAAGCTTACAGCGGGTGCATAACATTGGCGATACGTTGAGACGACAAAGTGAACAACAAGACCAAGAGGTGAGGGACACTTTGGACGATGAGGATGTAACGGACGAAGAAGAACTCCCCGATCTAGAGTGGTTAAACAGTAGACCCCCAACAAATACAGCGGCTACCCAAACGCCAACTACCACAACGCCGGCTACGGAAACAGGAATGACAACGCCAGCTACAACAACAACAACAGGAATGACAACACCACCCTCTTGGGCCGAGGTGACCCGCCTGAACGAACAGATTACTGAAATGAGGGAAGACATGGATCAATTAGAAGATGTGAAGTGTAAACTACAGCAACAACTGCATAAGGAAGAAACTAAATCAAACTGTAGCGTGTGTAACAACGAGGAAACCATGTACGCCCTATTCCCGTGCGGTCATCTATGCCTATGTCAGGAATGCTGGGTAGCCCTAACATGTATAGGGGGGACGTGCCACTGCAGTGAAACGGACGAACTACATTTAAAGATCAAGTGTCCCGTGTGTAGGACGTTGGTGTCCGGGGTGAAGAAAATTTACCGCTCGTAAAAAAAGTGTCATAACACTTTCCAAAGGCCCTTTTCAGGGCCGCCCAATCTTTCCGAAAGCGGAAACTTCTAACTCAAAGCACAAAAAAAACAAAACACCAGCTCCCATCACCCCTATGAAAACCTAAGGTCTTCACCACAGTAGACTCTTAATGTTGAATTTTTTTAATACAATTCTCTTTGCAAAAGAATAAAATGGCGGACACCTTGGGGTGTTTGCGGTCACTATCCGCCATTATCCGCCATTGTGGGGAAAAAAACCCAGTACATCAACAGACAAGTCTGGACATGTTCAAAGGTCACACTCAATGAACACTAACACCCATTTTGAATTTTCTACTATTTTTTTATTAACACAATAGAATGAACGTCTTCACCACAGTAGACTCTGGGTATTGAATTTTAATACAATTATACGCTATCAAGGCGCTTCAATGCACATAGAATGAACATAGAATGTAGGAATACGATAATGTCTGAATGTTTCAATGCAATAAGACTTGAAATGTTCAATATTTATACAACAAGACTAACACAGTAGAATGAACGTCTTCACCACAGTAGACTCTGGGTATTAAATTTTTTTAATACAATTATACGCTATCAAGGCGCTTCAATGAACGTAGAATGAACATAGAATGTAGGAATACGGTAAATGTCTGAAAGTTTCAATGCAACAAGACTTGAAATGTTCAATATTGATGCAACAAGACTTGTTTGAACTCATCATCGTCTTTCCGCCCCTGGTGCACGTAGATGTAGGTAGCAATCTGTTCACGTGGAATTCTGGGTGGACAGACAGCTTCCAATGCCTGGGCAATTTGCTCCTCGGTCACGTCCTGTAGTGCCTCAGTGATGAGCGCATTTGATGGTATACTATTGTCCACACACGTATGCGTGTTGAAGACGCGTCCTTGTTCACACAGCCTGCACATTGCTGGATACGCAAGTGTCGAATGCGGGGTCTGAGATGATCCAGGAATGTGTCGATGTACTTCTTAGAAATATACTGAGACACCTGGTCAGACAGGGCTTCATGAATTAGAGCTTCCGCCACGCCATTATTTTCAAGGTGACGCCCTGAGGACAAGGAATACGCTCTTAGGTATCTGACCTCATTTTCCATTTCCGTATATGCACCAGGAGCATGTCGTTGAATCTAGCACAGCTGACAAAGATGTCGTCACCCACATAAAATTTCGCTTCGTCACTCCCCTGGTCGCGAATAACCGCATCGACGGCGTAATCAATGGCCTGTAGTTTTAGCCAGGTGTCGAACGTCAAGGCGATATGCCTAGCTGGTCTGTCGTTAAAGGCCGGTGCGTTAAAATGCACTTCCTCGTCTTTCACACTCACAGTTAAATAGGGTGAGAGCTCCCAAGTGTTCGTGTGGGCTGCCTGGTAGGCCTGCTGGATAATGTCATTGATCTCCTGCACAGACATAGGAAGTTGCACCTCTTCTTCTTTCACTGGCTCAGGCATTTGCTGGGGCACTGGCTGAAGCACTTGCTCAGGTATTTCTAAAGGTGTTAGTCGGGGCCGTTTGGCTCGTGCACCGCGTTTGGCAGGTACACCAGACTCTGGGTGCGTACGTTTGGTAACTGTACGCTCTTGGGCTTCAAGTAGATCTGCTACTTCTTCAAGTTTGGTAGCTGTACCCTCGTCGGTGATGTCCATGACTAAGATATCATCATCTTGTAAATCCTGGGCTTGAAGTAGATATGCTAATTCTTCATTTCCCGTCTTCTTCAGCGCCTCCACGAAGGCTAGAAATGCATAGGGGCCACGGCGCAGTAGACCGTCGATGAGGGCTCTGTTTTGTCGTGAAGTGGTGCCCTCCGCCATGATATCTTCGACACCGTGTTTCAGGAGTATGTTTTCCTCCATAAGCAGATCACATAGTTCGGCCACATGCTGCATCTCATCAATGAGATGAACACGGTACTTTTGAAGCGTAACTCGCTGGGATGACTGCATGACTGTGGGCTCAGGCTGGTCAGTAGCTGCTACGGTGTAATAGGCTGGTGAAGTTGCACTGGTAAAATGAAAAGCTTCTCCACGTCTCATACAGGCAGGCTGGTCAGGCAGGCAGGCTGGCAGGTAGGCCAGAGAGCTCCGTAGGGTAGTGCAATGAATACACCAAACCACTAAAAATCCCCTCCTTTTATACGTTTTTCTGCCGCCGCCATTTTGCACCCCACATTTTGATACAAAATGGCGGATCATGCCGCCATTTTGCATCCCACATTTCGATACAAAATGGCGGATCATGCTGCCATTTTGCACCTCACATTTTGATACAAAATGGCGGATCATGCCGCCATTTTGCACCCCACATTTTGAAACAAAATGGCGGATCATGCCGCCATTTTGCACCCCACATTTTGGAACAAAATGGCGGCATGCCATTGTGCGGTAAAACCCCAGACAAACAAGTCTGGACATGTCCAAAGGTCACGCCCCATTCACCCAAACCGGAAGTGACGTCATTTTTACATTCGGGTGAAATAATACGCGATTCACTCGCTATATACTACTCACGTCAGATGATAGGGGTAAATCAGTAGAAAAATGGTTAGATGATAATAACCTCGTATTCCTGAACTCGGGAGAAGGGACTAGAATAGATATGCGAACCGGTAAACTCACTGCAATTGACCTAACAATAGTCTCTCCCGAACTAGCAGTTAAATCAGAATGGGCAGTCCTACCAGATACACTAGACAGCGACCACTTTCCAATCCTAACTAAATTTAGCATGAAACCAGATTTTGAAAAGACAGACCCTCTCCCACGCTTCCAATACTCCAAGGCAGACTGGGAAAGCTTCCAAAACGATTGCCAAAGTCTAATTCATGACGATATATTTAGTAATGATATAGAGACTTTCAATGAAAATATAACCAGCAAACTTCTAAACATAGCACAAAGACATATTTCAGTTACGAATAAGCGGCCCAACAAAAATCCAGTGCCTTGGTGGGACCGAGAGTGTGGAAAGAACATCGCGGCAAAGAAAAAAGCACTCAGAAAATTCAAAAAAAGTCGGCTCCAGAGTGATCATGAAATTTATAAGGAACTGAAAAGAATAGCAGAAAAAAGCGTCAAAGAAGCCAAATCAAGATGCTGGGAAGATTTTTGCAACACTATAGATACGAAAACTAACTCAAAGAAAGTATGGAATAAAATAAAAAGCATTCAAGGGAAAGCAACTAACACAATACCCGTACTAAACAAAACAAAGAGAACTAATCTCGAAAAGGCAGAATATCTTGCTGAATCATTCGCATCAAACAGTAGCGATAGCAACCTGAAACCAGAATTCAGAAAAATCAAACAAGAAACGATCCTGGAAAATGACACAAATGATTATATAGAAAACTACCTTAACGGAGACTTTAATATCAATGAATACAGAAAAGCTTTACACTCTTAAATAGAAAGTTCACCCGGCGAAGACACACTAGGGTATACAATCCTAAAGCACCTACCAAACACCACTCAGAAACTAATTCTAAAACTAATTAATGTGAGCTGGAAGACCAAACAACTCCCGAACAAATGGAAATCATCTATTGTTATCCCAATACCAAAACCTGGTAAAGACCCATCAGACAGTAAGTCATATAGGCCGATCTCACTCACGTCAAATTTATGCAAAATTATGGAAACCATGGTCAAAAACAGACTTGAATATCACCTGAAAAGCAACAACTTGTTAAACAAAACACAAAGCGGTTTTCGGAAAAAAAAGAAGTACTTTAGACCACATAGCCAGACTCCAACACTCAATCAAAAAGGGTAATGCCAAACACCAATATACATTAGGCATTTTCTTGGATATAGAAAAGGCGTTTGACCTTGTATGGCAGGACGGGATTATCACACAATTAAACAACCTAGGAATTAAGGGCAGGATACAACACTGGATAAAAAAATTTCTTCATGACCGAAACTTCAAAGTTCGTATTGGTAACACCATATCCATGGACCACCAGCTAGATAACGGCACCCCACAGGGCAGCGTCATAAGCCCCACCCTTTTTAACATCCTGATTAATGGCCTGGCCAACGAAATCGACACAAAACATCCTGAAATTGAACAATCACTTTTTGCTGACGATGCTGCCATGTGGAAATCTGCTGGCTCGATAAAACAATTAACAAGTATAATGCAAAAGGTACTAAATACAGTCAGCGACTTGGCCGATAAATGGGGATTCAAATTTTCAGCTGTCAAAACTACCGGTGTGCTATTCTCAAATAAACAAAACACAGACATCACGCTATCACTAGGAGGCCAGAAAATGGAGTTTAAGAATAGTGTCAAATACCTAGGTATGATCTTCGACCGAAAACTCACTTGGAAAGACCACATCGACCAATTAATTATTCGGTGTAACAAAGACCTGAACCTTATGAGGTGCGTATCAGGTACCAACTGGGGGGGCCAATAAACATAGCTTAATCAAATTATATCAAACACTCATCAGATCCAAAATAGACTATGGTTCAATCGCTTACCAATCAGCAAGCAAGATCCATTTGAAAAGAATAGACAGCATTCAGTATTCGGCCTTAAAAATAGCCACCGGGGCGTTCAAAGGAACTGCATTATGTAGTCTACAAATAGAAACTAATGAAAAACCCTTACATCTGAGACGAGAAGAGCTGTCAATGAAATATGCAGGGAAAACGATAGCCAAGGGCGAAAACCACCCATGCCACAAAATTTTTGGCCCGAAAACCGAATACGAATTCCTAAAAACGAAATGGGGAAAACACTCGGCACCACTCGGTTACACGATAGAACGATTATTCCTAGAACACGACATTCCTATCTCTTGTATCTCTGACACTGACAAGGTCAATAGACCACCAATGGCAACTAATCACGCCACACGTGGACACGAATATACATAGCTACATCACCAAACAGGACAACTCAGAGCATATACGGGTCACTGCTCTCGAATATATTGACACCCATTGGAAAAATCGCTTGAAAATATATACAGACGGCTCCAAAAACACAAGTCACAATACAGGTTCTGCATTCGTTATACCAGAACTTGACATTCACGAAGGTTTCAAACTACCACACAATATGTCTGTATACACCACTGAATTAGTCGCCATAATCAAGGCCCTCGAATGGGTTCTTCAGAACCGACCGGTTTCCACCGTTATTCTTAGCGATTCCTTAAGAGGACTGGTATCTATAGAGAACTCCAAATCCGACAGCAGACCTGACCTCATACACGAAATAGAAATTTTATGTACACAAATACGAGACAATGACATTGACGCCATTTAGCTTGGATTCCCGCCCACGTGGACGTTAGGGGAAATGAAGCCGCCGATAGGACAGCCAAAGACAGCCTCACCAAAACTGCACCTGACGTCCATATAGGACTAGGAACCAAAGAACTGAATTCTATCATTAAAACCAGAATAGATAGTAAATGGGAGAAGGAATGGAACAAAGAAAACCGAGGTAGATGGCTACATAGTATTCTAGATAAGGGGAAAAGAGGGAGTTGTGGATTCCAGCTAGACAGTAAACGTGACGACCGCATCATCACAAGATTAAGACTAGGCAAAACAGGACTAAAATCACACCTCTCTAAGCTAATAAAAAACACATCACCACAATGCACCTCATGCAACAACGAAGAAGAAACGATAGAACATTTTATACTCAAATGCCCAAAACATGACCTCTATCGCCGCACACTGGAAAACGAACTCAAAAACTTAAATGTCCCTCTGTCGTTGGCTTCTATATTAAATCCTAAACCACCTCTTATAAACAAAGTATACTCCACCTTACTAGCTTACATCAAATCGACTGACTATCACTCTACCATTTAATACTATATGGTTAAACCAAGAAACCTAGGACCAAATTTAAATAAATGTAGGACGCTTAGTCAAAACTATTTTACAGGGGCGGAAATAAGGGTCAGTGATCAGAAATGACTGATCAAATTTGGGCACTAACCAATCAAAATGCCATAGCAATAACATAGACAAATTCACTGAACAAATTAAAAGCTCCTAATAATGAGCTCCGACCAAATTGTGTTCCCTTATTTCCAACCCTCGTTAACGAATGTTAACCGTCCGGTTTTCTAGCAGGGGCAGAAGACTGGAGATTATATCAAACATTCACAATCGGCTTTAGTTATAATAATATTTTATTTATAATATTTAGTACCTAATTAATTATTGCTATTGATCATGTGCGACTTAGATCACGATAGTACCAGTGTCGGTGGCAAAAAAAAAATAACGCCAGAAAACAAGAAACAACAAACTCTTCTATTCTTTGTAATACAGGCACAGCACACTGAAGACCACATACGAGTAAGACCAGCCATGAAACAGAACACCGATGACGACAACTATTATAAAACAGCACCAAATGGAGATGAACATGATGAAGATCATCATCGTCGGTCCACAAGAACGTCCAGAATACTCGACCCTGTACTACGCCAGACACGCTACCCCACCGAACTGAGCAACCAGAATACCAAATCCTAAACCACACCGACACGCTACCCCATAGATGACACCGAACTGACGCCTCAACACAGAATATCATCCTTTGACTTTCATACAATATAGGACGTAGACCTGCCGTCCTGTGCCCCAATACACACTCCAAGCAATTGTTACAGGCACAGATTTCTGGAAGAGCCCACCCTGTTCCCAAGGGCGTCGTCGTTAGGGAAGTCGATTCGAAAAATCCTGAAGACGCCCATCGGAGTTGTTCTTCCTTCTCCTTTCCAAAGCGACTTCCCATGATTGGAACGTGTATCCACGTCCTGACAATTAAGAAAGTTCCATGTTCATTGTGTCGTAAAATCTGAAGGGAGACAACTCTATAAGCTGACACGAATGTCGTGAGCGACTGTCCTTGGGTATCGACAGTTCCTTTTCGGATTCTCGTTATAGAAAGGCAAAACCTTTATATGAGCCGACACGAACCATTCTTTTCTGCCCGACTATGCTTGAACACCGACTGATCCTTCACGAGTTGTTTGACAGAATCATATTACTGTGGTCGCTTCTCCATGTGCATTTTAGAGTTTAATTACCGGTACATGTATCACAATTTGTATGGATATAAAACTATTACACGACTTCAAACTGCAACGCCAACATTAAGAAAACATTTAGGCGGATAACTACACATGGAAATAGAATTTATAACAACAACGCTATTAAGACTATCAAAACACTATTAAGTTAATGTGAGCGAACACGAATGTACAATTAGCGATCTAATTGGGGCAAGGAGAGCAGAAATATAAACAAAGCCTTTATATCAGCCGACATGAACCATTAATACATGTGCGACTATTCTTGGACATCGACTGCACGATATCAAACCAAATAGTCAACAACTCTAGCCACCCCGAACATTAAGATTCGTTTTAAAGCATTCCGCTGCATTCGCATGGAGGTTTGCTGGAAGTGTTACCATGGTAACCAATTATCTTTCTTTCGTTGTGTATAAACAACAAAATATGTATCTCATCAATAAAAATTGGAGTGTAATCACTTCTTAAACGAGACTGGACTTGATATCGACCGTCTCAACGTTGATGGTACTGTTAACCTTGCTGATCGACGGTAATTTCCACAAAAACAAAAATTTTCAATATGCACAGTACAGTTTTGAATTTACAAATCAGAACTTTATTACAATTAGAATGAGTTTTATTCTGTGTTGACGCCACTCCACCTAATTTATGTACAACTCCATGTTAGTATTAATTGAATTGAATGTTCAAACTGTCTGTCAGGATTTTCTATCGTCTAGAATGTGTAATTTCGGTAGCCGACCCATAGCTGCTCTAGTTGTGATCTGTTTTCCTTTAATTCATCAACAATCGAGGAGGCATCATCATCAGCGAGACGAACAGAAAGTCTGGATTGGGAAAAATGTATCCTGTCAGACAAGTACTTCTGAACATCTCCAACATCCTGTTGGATCAAAGCGAACAGACGTTGGTTCTGGATATGACAGTCTTGCTAGGAACACCCGGAGATTCCATAAATTGAACTGTCTGCCTACTAACATTGATGTAGCGGTAAAACAAGCAGTACTGGCCGCATACGCTACTGCTCAAGTTTTGCAACGCTTGACTGTTCCAACACCGCGTTTCTGTGACTTCGTCCATGAAGGCTGTTGAATCGGGATGGAGCGATGGCAGGCCGTACGGATCGAAGTATTCGCCCTGCTCTTCTGTCAAGTAAACGGCCACTCAGTGTTGACCGGAACCATCCATCGGGTCCGTGTTGAACACGTATGCGACCGAATACACACGATCTAACGGGAGCACGTCTCCGGCGAACACCCCTTGAAAGACCGTACGTGTCCACGGATCGTTCTCTAACATGGTGGTAATCTGACCTGTATGTTAGGCGGCAAAGTCACACTGGAAGTTGCGCGCCTTGTCCACTTGAATGATGATGTCAAACTCGGCGTAGCAGATCACATAAATGGTGCTCCGGAGGGTTCGTGCGAAGTGGATATTCAACCGAAAGTTGCCTTGTCTGGCGAGGTTCAGCTGATGGTCGTTCTCCAAGGTGGGGGACAGATGGAAATAGAACAACGTGTATCCGTTAGCGTAGTCCTCCCGACTGATCATATTCTCTTCGTCCTGGCGGATTTGACCGGTAGCTGTAAACAGACTCTGGCAGGCTCGAATGAAATTCCCGCGGTGTCAAGGCCGTGGCTGGGACCTGTTGTCCATCCACATGCAGGGCAACAAAAGTGATGCCGAAATGCTTCAAACCGAACGGGTTCTCTGGGTAGGCTCCGCAGAAACTGGTATTCTCCACACAGGCCAGGATGAATGGCTTGGGCAGTTCCCCCAGGAACAGGTTTTCTTTTTTGGCGCTCATATTCCCGACAGGCACAGAGAACACTTCGGTTTGCACACGTCGGATACGGGAGAGAGAGAATTAAGGTTTAACGTCGCATTCAGCAACATTTCAGCTATATAGCGACGATCAAACAAAATTCTAAGTATTCAATTCAACAACTCGGTAAACTAATATACAAACATTAAAATTTGTACAACAAACCAATCTCTCTCAAATAATCTAAAATACAATCCTCTTTTACACTGCTAAAAAGATCTTCCAGCGCAGCTGCTCGATAAAAAGTATGTCTTACAATCTTAAAATCTATTCAGTCTATGAGAATATGCTTCACTGTGAGATCGTCATGGCATGAAATACACTTTGGGACCGGCTCTTTTTAGTTCATATTCGGAGATCCTACATCGCCTAATCATGGCCTGATCGAACTTGTGAAGTTTGTTAGCATCCCATAAAGATTGAAACAGCTTACTTACATAAGCACAGATAGATGGCCTGAAATCGCTGTATGGGATTCCAACAGGATCAACCTCTTCATCCAGAGCTGCCTTAGCCATTTTATCAGCTTCAGTATTGCCGTTGATATCAACGTGACAAGGCAACCAACAAAACACAATATCGATCTTTTGATGAAATCTAGTCATATAATTGAAGAATATTCAAGATTGTGGGATGAGTCCAAGTTCCACTTCTAATGGCTTGAAGGCATGAGAGCGAAACTGAAAATATGACGTTGTTCCTTTTAGTGGACCCAATACCTTCCAAAGCCAACAATTTAGCTTTAGCTTCTGCAGTGAATACCTTTGATGGCGCGAGTGCCGGAAGGTGCAAGTTTACGCCGCAGTCGTAAAAAGAAAACTGAATCTTAACTAATTTCAACAACCCGCTGGAGTGGATGCTCCTTACACGCGTGCTCATCTGATATGATTTAGTGGAAATCAATGAACAATCCCAAACAATTGTCCTGTTCGCATGATTTGCTTTGCTAATTCTCCCAAATATTACAAAAGGCGGATCAATATTCCCGCTTATCTAGTTCCCCGTATGACAACTCTCCGCTTACCGCCGCCCCATCTCTAGACCAAGGGAGACAACGTCTGCACTATTTCCAGTTGACCCAACTCCCCCCCCCCCCGCTTCATATTGGGGTCGTCTGAGCTTAAACCACTAGAAAAATTTACATTGGCGGCAGTTTCAACGTAATTGTATCTCGTCGATTCTCTAATTAATTCCAGACTTCCATATTTGGGAAAAAGTACTTAAATTCAAGTTCTACAGCCTGACAAACTTCTTTACGGGGGTCGCCCATCTAGAGAGGGAGAGAGAAAATTAAGGTTTAACGCCGCATTCACCAATATTTCAGCTACATAGCGACGATCAAACAAAATTCTAAGTAATCAATTCAAAAACTCGGTAAACTAATGCGTTAAAACAGGTAAACATTGAAATTTGTACCACAAACCAATCTCTTCCAAATAATTTAAAATACAATCCACTTTTACTCTGCCAAAAAGATCTTCCAGCGTAGCCGCTCGATAAAAAGTATCTCTTACAATCTTAAAATCTATGCAGTATATGAGAATATGTTTCACCGTGAGATCTTCATGGCAAGGTATACACCTTGGAATCGGCTCCTGTTTTAGTAAATATTCATGAGTCAATCGTGTGTGACCGATCCTACATCGTCTAATCCTGGCCTGGTCGAAAGGTTTATGGCTGTTCAGATGTGCATGAGAAAATGGTTCCTACAGTTAGTCAGAACATACAGTGAGGGTCTGGAAAAAGACCTACATGATTTCATGGCGAATGAACGCAAGGTCCCGAGACCGGAAGACCGCCCATACGAGAGCTCCTAGGGCAAGCGGCCACAAAATTACCGTGAGCGAAGAGACGAAAACCCCTCAAAGAGAGGTAAAGCCTGGAGATACTGAACATTACCAGTGAAATTTGAGCAATTCGCTCATTTCTCGTGTATTCACCAAACTGGACTCAGCTCTGCCAAGTTTAAAAAAAATATGTACTGACATTGCCAACATTGACACTGTAAATATGAAACCTGTGCCTGTTTTAACTACATACAAATGCCTGCAGTAAAAAAGTTATCATACTTGTGTATATAAATTATATGCACTATACTGTTAAAAAATAAACAGTTATTCAACCTATTTGGTTATCTTGTGTTTATACTTTACTAACACAGTTCATTGCTATTAGTGAAATAGTATACGCTTGGTCCATTGCACCAAGGAAATATTTCCGTATTCTCGTATATATCACAACCCAAAGGGTCTGCTGATATAATAGGTTTTCTAACATGTACCAGTACTGAAAACCGCACGTTTTTATACAATATATAAAATATTGTTGGAATCATTCTTCCGTCCTGTATTGTTATACCTGGAAACTCTATAACATACTGTGAGAGTCGAGACATAGAAAGCGATACGGTTAAACAACACCGTCTTCTACTAAACAAGTGGTATTACGGACTCGAGCTTGGTGGGATTGAAGCGAACAAAGGAGACAGCCATCCACGCCAATTTCAACCAATGGCTAGACAGCTTTTAATCCAATCGGATAACGCTATATTTACCCAATTGCCGAGACCAGACTCAAAATATTGACCTATCAAAGATAGGCATCTGATAATATTTAACCCAGATGTCCCCCCCCCCTCTCCCGCTTTCAACAGATCCTGACCGTCTACAAGACAGTATACACTACCGTATATTGTGGGAGATACTACATGCACTGGAGTTTTCGGAGCATTCCTGGTTAAATTTACCCAGAGCTCCCCCCGCTTCTCAACAGATCATCCAGACCGTCCGAACGACAATATACACTACCGTATACTGTTGAGATATTACATACACTGTAGTTTTCCTGGTATTATTAAATAATGCCAGGCAGGAGATTCTCTGCAAAGGCGAAAAACGCCAGTCGGAAATCGACTCATCTAAGGTATGGGGCTAAAGCCCGTCAAATAAGACAAAGTAAAGAACTTGTCACCGCTAAACAGTATATCCGAAACCTATCAACCCTGGAACTGTCGTCTGACGACATTCTTCTACTATCAAAGGGACTAAAATACGTCCCATCCCCTAAATTGGGAATACATGATATGATGTCAGGCTTTAAATCTATGGAACATAGAGCACGTCTCAACGTATATTTCGAAGATGATTATTCTGAATATAACAGAAAATCTGTTCCTTTCAGACCACGCTCTACATTTATTCCGCCACTAGCGGATAATAGCACAGAGGATTACCTGTTTGCGACTAAAATGCTTCTTACTACCAAGAACACGGAGAGAGAGAATTAAGGCTTAACGTCGCATTCACCAATATTTCAGCTATATAGCGACGATCAGACAAAATTCTAAGTAATCAATTCAAAAACTCGGTAAACTAATGCGTTAAAACAGGTACAAACATTAAAATTTGTACAACAAACCAATCTCTCTCAAATAACCTAAAATACAAACCTCTTTCACTCTGCTAAAAAGATCCTCCAGCGTAGCCGCTCGATAAAAAGTATCTCTTACAGTCTTAAAATCTATGCAGTCTATGAGAATATGTTTCACCGTGAGATCTTCATGGCAAGGTATACACCTTGGAATCGGCTCCTGTTTGAGTAAATATTCATGAGTAAATCGTGTGTGACCGATCCTACATCGTCTAATCATGGCCTGGTCGAAACGTTTATGACTGTCCAGGTGAGTATAACCAACCGTTTTTTTGAACTCGTGAAGTTTGTTATTATCCATAGGAGAGAGAGAGAGAGAATTAGGGTTTAACGTCGCATTCAGCAATATTTCAGCTATATAGCGACGATCAAACAAAATTCTAAGCAATCAATTCAAAAACTCGGTAAACTAATGCGTTAAAACACGTACAAACATTAAAATTTGTACAACAAACCAATCTCTCTCAAATAACCTAAAATACATTCCTCTTTCACTCTGCTAAAAAGATCTTCCAGCGTATCTGCTCGATAAAAGTATCTCTTACAGTTTTAAAATCTATGCAGTCCAGGAGAATATGTCTCACCGTCAGATCTTCATGGCAAGGTATACACCTTGGAATCGGCTCCTGTTTTAGTAAATATTCATGAGTTAATCGTGTTTGACCGATCCTACATCGTCTAATCATGGCCTGGTCGAAGCGTTTATGACTGTTCAGGTGAGTATAACCAACCGTTTTTTTGAACTCGTGAAGTTTGTTATTATTCATAGTATCCCATAGCGAGTGAAACAGCCTTCTTACATATGCGCAGATAGATGGTCTGAAATCGCTGTATGGGAGACCAACAGGGTCAACTTCTCCATCTAAAGCTGCCTTAGCTAGTCTGTCAGCTTCAGTGTTGCCTTTGATGTCAACGTGACTAGGCACCCAACAAAACACAATATCTATCTGTTGATCAAATCTGGTGTGATATAATTGTAGAATTTCCAAGATGGTGGGATGAGTGGAATTTCCATTTTTTATTGCTTTAAGGCATGACAGTGAATCTGAAAATATGACATATTTTTTCCTTCTAGTGGATCCAATACCTTCCAAAGCAGATAATAGAGCTTTTGCTTCTGCAGTAAATATGGAACTTTTACCTGGCAGTCGATACGTTTTAGGTTTGGAACTAAAGATAGTAGCACATGCTACTCTCTCACCATCTTTAGAACCATCTGTATAAATAGCCTGATGTGAACTGTATTTCTCTCTCAATAGACCGAATTCCTGGGTATACACGAGCTGGCTCGTGTCTGCCTTTTTATATTTAGTCAGTGAAATATCTACTTCTGGTGTGGCTAACTGCCATGGTGGAGTTGGCAAGAGCTCGTTAGGTAAAATCTGACTAACTTTAATACCAGCTGCTACAAGATGTGGTTTCATACGGATTCCAAGAGATGGAATAATCGAGGGTTTTAGCGAATATAAATCTGCGTACTCAGGGTTGAAAACACAGTTAAATGCAGGATTTAAGTGGTTCGAACGCAGTTTTGTGATATATTGCAGCGATAATTTAATTCTCCGAAGTTCTAAAGGAATTTCATCCGCTTCTACGTACAAGCTTTCTTTGGGTGATGTTCTGAACGCACCGAGGCAAAGCCTTAGTCCTTGATGGAGAATAGGATCTAGCTTTGCCAAGTTTGACTTGCTTGCACCATTGTAAGCAATAGAACCATAATCGAGTTTGGAACGAACAAGTAATCGATATAAATGAAG
>JAVTVY010042314.1:0-17926 GCA_036873755.1 Hanleya hanleyi
AAGATAAACGATTACAAGAAAACCAGTTATGTAGCTTATGTAGTTCGCGGTTCATGACATCGGTAGCCTCTGTGATATCTTTGGAAGAGGAGACTACGATGGTGTCGTCAGCAAACAGAATAATTTTTATCATATCAGTTACTTTGCTTATGTCATTTATATATATGAGAAATAAAATTGGTCCAAGAATCGAACCTTGCGGAACACCATAATCTACTGTCATTGATTTTGAAAATGCGCCATTGTACACAACCGTTTGTGACCTTTCAGATAAGTAGCTATTGAACCAACTGTTTGATTTGCCTCGGAAACCATAGTAGTCAAGTTTAGCGAGTAAAATGTTATGATTGACGGTGTCAAATGCTTTAGATAAATCTAAGAAAGTAACAATACTGTAATATTTAGATTCCTTAGCGGAGGTGAGTGTATCATATAGGGAAGACACGGCTAGTGATGTTGAGTGATTTTCCCGAAAGCCAAATTGATCTTTCGTGAGAATTTCATTAGTTTCCATGAAACTGGTTATTTTCTTGACAGCTAGTTTCTCGAGTATTTTACTAAAGCATGGCAGAATAGATATTGGTCTGTAGTTAGAGATAATAGAAGGATCATCTGATTTAAATATTGGAGTAACCTTGGCATTCTTGAATAATTTTGGAACTTCGCCAGTGTCAAAAGAAGAATTGATTATTCGAGAAAGCGGAACAGAAATGTAATTAGATATCAGTTTAATTAATGACATTCTGATTTCGTCTAGGCCAGGGGCCGCTGATTTCAAAATCATTATTGTATACTGAACCTCATTGGGACCAACCGGTGTGAACTCAAAATTATTTGAGATAGATATATCTGCATGTAGGTAATCTTTGAAATTTGTGGTCGCATTGGGTATTTGAGAATCGAGTTTGGAAGCAATTATACTAAAGTAGTCGTTAAAGCTGTCTGCTATTTTATATTTATCCGATATAAGTTTTCCATTTACAGTGAACGAGTCTGTGGTTTTAACACGTTTATTTCTATTCATGAGCTGGTTTAACACCTTCCATGTTCCCTTGATATCTTGATTGCTTTCATTAAATTTTTGTTCAAAATATCGTTTTTTAGATAATCTGATACTATGGTTAAGTTTGTTTCTATAAGTTCTGTATTGGCCATGAGTTATGTCATTTTGGTTTACAAGGTACAGTCGATATAACTTGTTTTTCTCATGAATCGATTTTAATATACCGTTTGTGATCCATGGTTTTGTGATCCTGTTTTTGTAAACTTTGTGTGATACTATCGGCAAAGAGTCCTCAAAAATCGGGTTGAACTCAGACAGAAATCTATCTAGCAGAATATTAGGGTCGTTACTATCGTGAACACTGACGCTCCAATTAACTTCGCTAATCCGTCTAGTAAAAAGTTCTTTTCGATCCGATGTGATTTTTCGATAGGTTATGTTTTGGTCAGTGAATTTCGATATATATTCTGTTTTTAAAATATGAAAAACTGGGAAATGATCAGTGATGTCGGTTAAAAATATACCTGATAATAGGTTATTTTCGTGAAAATTGGTGAAGATATTATCAATAAGTGTTGATGAGTGAGTTCGGACTCGCGTCGGTTTGGTGATTTGGGGGAAAAAATAGTGAGACTTTAGGATTTCTAGAAAATCTTTTGAAGGCGAATGACGATCTGTTTTAAACAGATCAACGTTAAAATCGCCCATAAACACACAGTTGTTATTTTCAACGTCTGATACATTCAGGACGCGTTGTAAATATTGATTGAAAACATTAACATTTTTATCTGGCGGTCGATAAAAAATGCCTACTATATATTTCTTCTCTTCTAAAATTAATTCTAAAAACAATGATTCGTATTCACCATCTTTGTCTAGCTGAGAGACATCTTCTCGTACTTTGCAGGATTTAAGATTCTCGTCAACATAGAAAATCAACCCCCCACCCCTTCTGTTTTTCCTTGAAGATGCGAATGGGACATATCCTGGTATGTCAAATAATTTTTCAGTCGTAGGATTCAACCAACTTTCAGAAAACCCCAGAACAGAAAATCGATGCTGCAGGTTATGAACGAAGCCTGTAATTTCCGAGAAGTGTTTTTAAGACTTCGAACGTTCATGTGTAAGAAGGAAACTGTACTATGATTACCATCGGTACAAAGGTTATTGGTTTCTTCTATGAAACTGGTGTCCGTATAATACTTGGACTGGTGGGTATTTATATTGTTCCAATGAGCAATTTCTAAATCGTTGTCATCTATGAGGGCCTTAGAGTGGTCAATGTCATTCAATTCGATCGGATTGAAAGAGAGATTTTCAATAAACTCCAAATTTATTGTAGGCTGTGAAGGACAGGAATGGCTACTATCTTCTGGTATCTCACTATCAAAAAATGGCAATTCAGACACAAGACCCGCAAGTGGGACATCCGTCAAAGTATTATCAATATTATCCATTGTAGGATGTTATATAATGAACGATTTAGTGACCCATTATCACAGTACAGGCTGAAAAACAAAGTGAAAAATACATGACAATAGAATATATACAATAGGTGAAAATTGAACAAAGCAAAACGAAAAAATGGAAATAAACTCATGGCTATTTCCACAAGTTTTCGTTTATGCAACTTCTGCTCTGTCAGATATTTATGGAAGATTTGCGTTAATAGGATGGCATTATTATTGGATTGCCTCGTTAAATCGATACAGGGCAGTTACATTAGTTCATATCGTTCATGTATATGCTAATTGAATTATCGTTGTGCATTTGTTTAATTATACAACATTGGATACTTATACACATTGGGGAGGATAAATTCACGTGAAATACATCCATTCATATCTGATATATTATTTGCTGATATATTACGAATTAGTGCATGGTTATATATGTATATGTAGTGTATAGAAAACAAAAAATATGTATATAATTATATACTATCAATATTTTACAACTATTACGGTTAGTCTGGAGATCTCTATGACAAACCAATCTCTACATTCTAACTTAGCGTAATATGGTGTACATGTATAGCACGCACGGTGTATACATTTAAAGCAAAGGGCATACGATATATAATAGCGTCAAGTATAAACCGAAAATACTGGCTGGTTCACTGATGAATTGCAGCGAAATGGGACAGGTGCTGGTGTGGAACGTTCTATTGACAAACATATGCCATGTCATATAGTTAGTATGGAAACTTGAACATTACTTGTTAGTTAGATTTCACGAGGTCTTACACCAACGCCTGAACACACGAATACCTTTAGTTATCGTGCGAAACATGTGACGTGCACTAATTGCAATCTATTGTCAGAGAAACAGCCTAGTAAGTTGCATTTCCTGGCAATTTAAGACATTAGTATACCCATTAGTTTGCCAGTCGAAGCCGTCTTACATGACGAACAGTCTACCAAGGCTATGTTGTGGTAATGTTATTCAGATTGGTAATACATGTATCTATGGAACGGGTATCAAAACTTGACAGGTACAATGAAATATATCTAAAGAACGAGTAATGTTATACAAAATACGTATAGCTGGGGACTTTAAGATTTTATCGTCATTTCAAACTATTATAATTTAGTTATAACATAACTTTGAAGCAATTTATGTTACTATAATACTGATAGATTAGAAATTCAGTTAATTGTTATAAGAGAACAATGCCAGGCCTAGTAATGTTATATTTCCAATTCATACCATTCAAAATCAGGTTTCGCAGAGATCATTACAGACGAGCTTAGGTCACACGGATGGACTTCTACTTTGTCTGGCTGTATATATATAATATATAATAGTGATTCATGTGACACCATCGTTTGGTTGATTGAATAAAATACACTAATAACCAATAATGATATTTACCATTGTAATGTAGAGTAGTTTGGGTCGCGTAAATCGACTACTATTTTGTCTAGATGCATATATATAAATATATGATTGTGCTCAAAGTAACACTATCAGTTGGTTGGTTAAATAAAACCCAGTGTTACGCAATATCATCATAAATTTACAATGCTATTTCAAGGAAGGGGGGGGGGGGGTTCTTCGAAGTTGGAGATTGGATTGTGTGATTTCTAGATCTACAGTATAAATATTAATTGACTGATGTTACTGCACGAGTTACATATTTTGGACGCACTTGTGTCCAATGTGAAATACATTATCACACAATACTTCAGGGTACGAGCTTACATAGTTTGTCCATCATGGGTTATTTGAGAGAGATCGGTTTGTTGCATAAGTTTTAATGTGCTGGATTAGTAAGTTATTGGCTTGAGTACTTACATATGTACAAATTTTTGTTGTGTTGTGTTGATTACGTCTGGGTTGCTGGTTTCTTGACTTGAAAGTTCACATGCAGCTGTGTAGATTTAAGGGTTGAAAGCAAGCAGCTACTTTCTGTTCAGTCGGGTAAATGAAGACTATTTTAGGTTATTTGAGAGAGATCGGTTTGTTGCATAATTTTTAATGTGCTGGATTACTAAGTTATTGGCTTGAGTACTTACATATGTACAAATTTTTGTTGTGTTGTGTTGATTACGTCTGGGTTGCTGGTTTCTTGACTTGTTTTTGTTGGAATACCTAGAATATTGATTGATCGTCGCAAAATAGCAATATTGCTAAACGCGACGTTAAACCTTAATTCACTCTCTCTCGTGCAGAAATGTCGCGTGTTGAAATGTTGTGGACTTCGTGGGGAAAGGGCGGGGGTATGTATACATTGTAGTGCATACAGCGCATAAGGTCTCCAAAATGTCTGATCTCTGCACATTTGAAATGACATCATGTTCCACAGATGCCACACTGCACCACGGTCGATTGATGCCGGGCCTGGTGCAGCCTGGGAAATAGCGCGTTGTGCACTGTGATGGCGTTTTTTTTGTACAATGTGAACCCGCATTAACCCGTATTGGTTACGGTCACATTTGGCCCCCTCCAAATATGACTGCCGAACCCCCGCTCTGGGACCCCAGTGTTTTCCGAGTCTCTTCACATTACAAGCAATCGATATCCAATCACTATTGGCTGCCATTTTGACTGAAATCACAGAACCGCAGAAACTGAAAAATACATACTGACTGCATAACGCGCATTCAACATATTTTTTCATCAGGTTTGCATATTCTTAGGTCAACATACTTGGCCCCACCCCGTTGATCAGTGTTTTCTAGCGGTTTCTTCACATTACACTTAATCGATATCCAATGAATATTGCCTGCCATTTTGACTGAAATCAGAGAACCGCAGAAACTGAAAAATACATACTGTCTGAATAATGCGCATTGGACAATTTTTTCATCTGGTTTGCATGTTCCTGGTGCAACATGTGTCCACCTCGTTGATGATCGCAAAGGCATTCTGTAAGAAAGGGGTCAAAGCGCATCCAAAATAATAAAGGACTCTCTCGATATTCCTATTTTTCCTCTTTTTTCAGCAAACCCAAAATAATACAGGACTATTTCAATTGGTAGTTCATATAAACCTTTATTCAGAGACCTCTTCATGGCTATAACATACACGATGTATACCTCGCCAAATGGGAAACCAGGTGATATTCCAAAGAATTACCGAGTAATTCTCGGTAATAACGAAATTACATTTTGGGGAAAATTTCCCCAAAATGAAAATCCAAAGATATGGTCGTGGAGAGATACAGCTTTGAGGAATCTCCCACCTCAGAAGTAAAAATGCATAGTGCAAGTAGCTTGGAACATGTTTGTGAAAGGTAGCTGGAAAACTAATGCACCAGTAAAAGAGAACGATTTTAATAAGACTTCAAAAAAACACACATATTCATGTGCATGTAATCCACATAGGCAAAAAGAAGTACACAATAAAGAAACAATTTTGGAGAGAACGTGTAAGAGCTACTGCCATATGTGAGAAACCTTGGAAATAGCACTCTAGAAACTATACATATGATTTTGAGGAAATTTTCCCCAAAATGAAATTATATGAATATTCAGTGTAATTTAGCGTGTGCATGCATGTGGACCACACATCCAGTTCACACAGAAGTTAAATTACTAGATTTATTTTGAGGAAAAATTCCCCAAAACGAAAATCGTAAGATATGCTCGTGGAGATGTACAGGTCTGAGGAATCTGTCCTCTGGGTGAAACAAACCCTAATACTGACTGATAACTACAAGCTCTGTTATGTTTTTTACCTCTACATCGAGATATACAAGATCATATGAATTTGAGAAAATGTCCCTCAAATTTAAAATATATGAAGTTAACCTCCCCAAAAGCCTATAGACGTGCGGTGTTAGCAAACTCTGAAATATTACCATAACAGTATTTTTGAGGGAGAAGCCTTGGAGATAGCACTCTAGAAACTATACATATGATTTTGAGGAAATTTTCCCCAAAATGAAATTATATGAATATTCAGTGTAATTTAGCGTTTGCATGTATGTGGACCAAAAACCCAGTTCACACAGAAGTTAAATTACTAGATTTATTTTGAGGAAAAATTCCCCAAAACGAAAATCATAAGATATGCTCGTGGAGATGTACAGGTCTGAGGAATCTGTCCTCTGGGTGAAACAAACCCTAATACTGACTGATATCTACAAGCTCTGTTATGTTTTTTACCTCTACATCGAGATATACAAGATCATATGAATTTGAGAAAATGTCCCTCAAATTTAAAATATATGAAGTTAACCTCCCCCAAAAGCCTATAGACGTGCGGTGTTAGCAAACTCTGAAATATTACCATAACAGTATTTTTGAGGGAGAAGCCTTGGAGATAGCACTCTAGAAACTATACATATGATTTTGAGGAAATTTTCCCCAAAATGAAATTATATGAATATTCAGTGTAATTTAGCGTTTGCATGTATGTGGACCAAAAACCCAGTTCACACAGAAGTTAAATTACTAGATTTATTTTGAGGAAAAATTCCCCAAAACGAAAATCATAAGATATGCTCGTGGAGATGTACAGGTCTGAGGAATCTGTCCTCTGGGTGAAACAAACCCTAATACTGACTGATAACTACAAGCTCTGTTATGTTTTTTACCTCGACATCGAGATATACAAGATCATATGAATTTGAGAAAATGTCCCTCAAATTGAAAATATATGAAGTTAACCTCCCCCAAAAGCCTATAGACGTGCGGTGTTAGCAAACTCTGAAATATAACAGTATTTTTGAGAGAGAAGCCTTGGAGATAGCAGTCTAGAAACTATGCATCTGATTTTGAGGAAATTTTCCCCAAAATGAAATTATACGAATATTCAGTGTAATTTAGCATTTGCATGTATGCGGACCAGAAACCAATTTCGCACAGCAGTTAAATTACTATATTATTTTGGGGGGAAAATTCCCCAAAACGAAAATCATAAGATATACTCCTGGAGATGTACAGGTCTGAGGGTAAAAATCCACTGTAGTCCTGTATAATGCAATCACCACTATAGGCAATACATAAGTACGGAAACTAACAAAATGATGTATTAGTTCAAGATAGCGCTTTTGAAAGACTCTTTCCAAGAAACAAATATTCGTGTGCATGTAATCCACAACCGACATGTTAAATCTGTCATTAGTACGATAGCGACTTCACCGCCTTGCAGGTCAAACATTGTCAAAGAGCAAAGCAAATTTTGTTCGCATATTACTATATTTGTTCCCTGACAACCAATAATAACAGAGATAACACAGTAAAATGCACGAAAATGTGACAGTGTTTTCTGCATTAGTGAAACAGAACGAACCTAGTAGCCCGCATTTATAATTTAGTGTTTGGACGAAACTGATGGATTTACATGCTATATGAAAAATCTTGACGAAGTCTATAACAATTCCCGCTCACGAAATCTAATTGTGTAGTTATTTCCACATGTGTTTTGATTCCGTCAGATATAGCTGACGGGGTCACGCAGATGGCGTAGGTTAAAGATAAAGAATCATTGTGTCTCCCGAAATAATTATAAATCATTCAAAATCGTCGTATTTTGCGATTGGATTTAAGGGGGAGTTGATATCCAAAACCAAAATTAATGTTAAATGTCAAGAGAGCTTATTGAAAATGAATTTTCACTGGGTGCAACTTTTTCAAAGGTTAACAATTTTACGCCCCTCTCGACACCTCAACACGAAATAACTGAAATATTGTGCTACACTGTGCTATTTCTCCAGCCCAAGCGTGATGTAAATTCGTTCACCCGCTCGTAAAGTCTAGGATTATTTGGACACCACTAGTAAATTCAGCACCCTCAAAACCATGTGAATTTGAGTTGATAGTAGCTGACCTGGACTGATCCAGGGAACTTGCGTTCTTAGAATAGATGGACACCGGTTGAACAGGACTTTATCGAGTTAGGGTTATATTGCATTATACTGTGGGTATTTCAATTTTAGATGATACTGTTGTAATAGAGTAACTGTCTACAGTTCACACTCATGTCTGTGTTGTGCCATTTTGGTTATTCTGAAGAGAATACCAAACACTGTATTTCCATGAACATGCAATTCTGTCGAAATGGTATGGAGATTGGGGAAGCCGCTAAGCAGCGGTTTATGTAGACTAACCACTTATTTTATCTGTACGGTGTCATCATTTATACTTATTTTTAAATGATTGTGTTCCTTACCTATACTAACACTAGAATAGACTTGCCAGAAAATGTTGTTGTAATTATATAGGATTGGGGTAGTTTATTTTGTTTACTAGATCATCTAGTCAGCTAAGCTGTTGGCATTTTGTATATCAGGATAGCTGGTTTCATTTTAGCATGTCCCAACCCCCCGGGGCACCGACATTACGTCGCCTTCAACATTATTCCAGTCATATCGCGACTAACCAACTAAGCACCACCCATCTGCTGTTTCAAAGAAGAAATCTTGAAAGCATAGAACCATTCACCCTAAATCCATCCTGTAAAACACTGAGGGCAGCACACAAGACTGACAGGATTCTTACATAGTGCAATAAAGACAATTGATATTACATTGCTAGTCATCACATTATCAAGTTTCTGTTGTTGAACCCGTGCCCATCTGATACCCTGGTCTGATCCCATACCCTCATATATTATGGAAGCTTACACCATGCTACTTTTATTCAATGCATTGCACACCCTCATATTTCAAACTCTTATAATGAATTTTTAAACTTCAGCCAGCAATAACCTTTTTGTACAAATTACAAAGCGTCTGGTCCGTCATTCATAATTCAGCCGTCGTCCATTAGAGGATATCCGCGTCCATAATCCAAAGACCTATTCCATATAACGTATAACAGTATTTAGTGGGGGCTGTTAGGGATATTTTGGTTCACATTCTTCCAAAAGCACCAAATTTGGCCCATATGTCGCCCATACCATACTATTTCGATTTTTGACGGGCGCCAAGACGGGCGCCCCCTAGGGCCGCCATATTCGGCGAAATTCAATATGGTCGCCATCCTGGTTATAGTTGAATAACTAAAAGGGCTAGAAATGTGAATAATAGCACTTTTTAGTGGTTTTTGGGGTCGGAGAATCTGATTGTGATCATATTTCAACGATTTTAGGTCAAGGTAACCTTTAAGGTCACCCTAAAGGGCATTTTGGGGACAAATTCGCCACTATCAGTGGTTTTGGGGCAAGATATATAAACTGCCTCATTCTATTGGTTTCCAGGTTTGAGTAACCCGAATCTGGCCTTACTTTGGCGATTCGGGGCAATATTTCATTTGAGAGTCGCGATAGAGGTCATCCGAACCAGAGGTCAATTGTAGATATAACACCAAAAAAAACACAAATAATACCATAGAGGTTTGTGGCATTCTCCGATTCTGATCCTATTTTGAAGATTTGAGGTCAACCCATTTTGGGTTCAAAGGTCAAAGATCAACAGTTACCACTAAGAACAATCGAACGAAAAGTATTCAGGAACAAATTATATTACAATACTCCGGAGATGACATCTGCTGACAAAATGCTATAACTATGCCGCTACGCCGCTATGTGTATTTAAATGTTCGAAATACAATACAAAGACCGCCTTAGCAACAATATACCAATGATTATTGGTATCTATACCTTCTGGCTTGCGCTATCAAGGAACTGTGAAGTCGGGTCGCACCCAGTAAGGGTGTGGAAGAGGGGTAGTGCCAAGGATTTGACGGACCGAGATCGGAACAAACGGTATGGACTGAATGTCACAATATTTCTTTCCAGTACCGAAGTCCACCAAGAGTTCCGATAGACCGAGGGTCTTCAAAGACCGGACATCGCTGTCCATCGTGCGAACATAGGCTGTTGTATGACCCTTCTCCATGGCATGTGCTAGATGCAGGAGGACCCTAGTGTCCGCCTCGGAATGGTTGCACGGTTGAAGTATTGTGAGGTCATAACGCCTGTTGAAGAACACGGACTCAAAACGAGTACACAGAAGGAGCTTTCCGCTCATGTCAGTCTTGGACATCTGTGTGCTGATGAATGAGAACGGCTCCTTTTTGTTAACATCTTTTAAGAAGCCGCTGATCCATTCATATTTCGGGATTTTAGGGGTTCAGGAAAAAGTATTGTGGCATTCCAGTCCAAACCATCTGTTCCGATCTTGGTCCGTCAAAGTCCGTGGCACTACCTCTCTTTCATAGCTTAACGGGGTGCAAGACGACTTCACAGTTTCTTGGATGTGGCCAAAAGACCGCCTGAGCGTATATCGGACCCCACCGACACACTAGTTGCTCTCACGCATGATCCTGACACTCTCGAGTCCTTGCATATGGAGCTTATAGAACGCTTCATCGTACTTATGTACAGCAAGGGATGTGATGCAGCCGGTGTCAATGAGGCCAAGCATCACCTCTTCACTACTGCAACCAGATCGCTGGAAAACATCCCACCTCCCAAGCCGCGCTTTTGCAGCATGTGAAGCGAGCGCTGCTGCAAGCGAGTTTCTACTGGAGTCGCTTCACTCCAGCAGGGAATCCCTGACTTCAGTGAGTGTAGCTGGCACAAAGATTGCACCAGTACATGGCAACCGCTATGGACCACTCTCAGCGACACTTCTATGGCATATGCCATTCTCATGCACTGAGGCTGGCTCAAGGCATGCACGAGAAGGTGCAAATGCAACTGTGCCGATGTCCGATACATGACCCTCTGCAAATGCGAAGGCGGTTGCGTTAATAACTTGGGCGATGATGACAAGTATTCTATATTGCTGGCATCATAGAGCGCAAGCCAGAATGCATAGGTAGTAAAAGTAATCATTGGTATACTGTTGCTTAAGCGGTCTTTGTTTTGTATTTTGAACATTTAAATGCACATAGCGGCATAGTTATAGCATTTTGTCAGCAGATGTTATCTCCGAAGTATTTTAGTAACATTTGTTCCTGAATAATCTTCTTTCGATTGTTTTTAGTAGCAACTGATGATCTTTGACCTTTAATTCTCAAATGAGGTGACCATGACCTCAAATCGTCAAAATAAGGTCAGAATCTAATTCTCCGATGCCGCAAAGCCCTATGGTATTATTTGTGATTCTAGCCCTTTTGATGTTTCCTATAATTCACCTCCGGTTGACCTCTGTTTCGTGGGACATCTGTCATGAACCTTAAATTGTCAAAATATGGCCAGATTCGGGTTACTCAACCTCGAAAATCGATAAAATGAGTTAGTTTGTATATCTCGACTAAAAACCACTAAAAACACGAATTTGACCCAAAAATGACCTTCAGGGTGACCTTGACCTCAAATCGTTGAAATAAGATCAGAATCAGATTTCCCGACTCCGATAACCACTAAAAAGTTGTATTATTCATGATTCTAGCCATTTTATTGACTGACCTCTAACCCGGGTGGCGGCCATAACGAATTTCGCCAATATGGCGGCCCCAGGGGGCGACTACCTTGGCGCCCGTCAAAAATCGAAAAGGTATGGTATGGGCGACATATGGGCCACATTTGGTGCTTTTGGAAGAATCTGAACCAAACAGTCCCTTTTATGCCCTAACAGCCCCGACTAATTAGCACCAAATTCAAAAAGACAATCATAGTATACATAAGCATAGGCTTGTTTCCTGCAAGAGAGAATGCTGTCAACAGCTTTCAATGATGCCGGCAATACATCATGATGTTCCAAAAATATCAAATCCGTATCGCTGATCAGTATTCTTAATCCATAATATTCGTTGTAAAGTCATCTAAAGAATGATGTATCTCATTCACGCTTTGATTGTGACTGGTCATATGAGTACCATGAGGATCTTGAAGTACATGGGTGCATACGGCCCCTAGCCCCGGGTTAAGCGTAATTAGACACAAGTTACGAAACGTAACGCCATAGATCTTGCACGCTATGCTCGTATTTTACTATCAGCATGCGATATGTATCGCCGAATTTGAGAAACTTTGAGTGGAGGCGCTTGGTGGTGTAGCCCTGTTTTATAAGTTTCTGCAACAATGTTTTGTGACGTGTGATTAAAATCGTCACATTTAACACAGGATCTATGAAATGCTACTAGGCGTGATATGTATACGCCATATGCAGGTTCCACTGGAATATTGCTGTCCAGAAAGGGATAATTTACGATGTCGAAATTGTAATCATCTCTTTTGTCATACAGTCGACGAAAGAGAATGCCCGCTGTTGTTCTACTTTTTTTAATTTTTACTGTTATTTTATTAAGTGAAAGTGGTTTGGAAGGCATTGTTCATTATTTTAATCCCGAGTTATATAGACGCCCGTCATATCGTGTATATATGAATAGTACAGCCACTTTCCAATGACACTCTCTCTCGCAAACCATCCACAGAGGGCCTGCAAGCAGTTTGCCATTGCCTCCATGATGTTTGGAAAATCCCATGCAGAAGAAGTTTTTGGTCACCTAAATCAAACATGTCAGATTCCCAGATTTTCCCATGTGTAAATGAAATGAAATGAATAAGATAATTGGTGTTTCCACTCAGATCCTCAGAATGAGTGGGTGTTCAGATAATTCAGGCAAGCATAGTACCACCTTGACAACTCTCCTGCAGGTGATATCTAAAAGTCCGCTGTGCTGCAGTCTGTAAGTGATCCGGTATAAGGCGTCTCCACAGGTGTGACAAGTAATTTATGAAGGACAAACATGCAGAGTGGCCAGGTAAAATATCATAAAGTAATAGCAAAACGACATACAATACGTTCAGAAAATAGTCCATTATCTCCCATAATATTACAGCACAGGTTAACTTCAATATTATAAACCATATGTCGTCCGATTTGTCGAAAGGATTCCATTCACAAAGAGGCCATTATTGTTTTCCGGATGTTTCTTGGTCTGCAGAATATATACAATGGCCATAATTATATCACACGTCATAATAATCCTGACAAACAGGTAGCACAAGTATCATATTTGAAATGCACGATGTTGTATGTTCATGATTAACAGCAATGTACCAGAAAGAGTGATTGTTCATGAAAACGTTTATACTAAAGTGTTCTTCCTACTCCCAAATAAACATGAGTTTCTCTTAATATATTCACATGCAGTTTCAATGGAAGTATACCAAAAGGTAACGTCCAATTTCGAGTCAAACGGGATTTGTCAACTGCATTACTAAATCATTTTTATGATAAAGTGACAATGTTGCAACCTGCGGGAAAGTATAAATTACGAGCGCACTCACTATAGTTACCCCACCAGCCGACACCGTTGTTTGCTCTGTAGGTGTTCGCCGGTGTTTATCGGGAATTCGAACATACCTCCAATTCGTCTCAATGTTATGGCATTGTACCGAAATTGGTGTTGAATTCCCGATAAACACCGGCGAACACCTGCAGTGCTGTGACGTTGTCGGCAGGCGGGGAAACAAAAGGGAGCGCGCGCGAAATGTATACTTTCCCGCTGTTTGTAACAATGTTCGCATTGACCATCTAGGATGTGACACCTCATTCAAAAATTGTTTTGATCAATTTGGAAGGTATAAACTAACATATTTTAGATAATAGAATTTCGTAATAAATATTCGATTGTGTACGTACGAATCGAAATAAAGACCTCGGAAATCGGTTTCAAATTTCCGAGATAAACACCAGTTTGCACTCGTCCAGCAGTTTAGACCGTCGGGCCTCGCGTCTAAACTGCTGGACTCTTGCCAACAGGTATTTATCTAGGAAATTTGAAACCTCTTCCTTGGTCTTTATTTCTTAATCCAACACCACTTTTGGTTCAATACTATAACACTGAGACGAACTGGAGGTATGTTTGAATGTCATTTTAAAGCCCGGCGCACACGAGCGCCTGAAATCGCAAGCAACAAGGTATTTGAACGCTGGCGATTTTGGATCCTTGTTCTGCTCTTCCCGCACACGAGGCAACGGCGTTGCAACTCTGGATAATATATGAACGCCAGCGAGTTTGGATCCTTGTTCTGCTTTACCCGCACGCGAGGCGACAGTGTTGTAACTCTGCATGAGCTATCATCACATGATACTGGCTGACGTTTGCGACAACAGGATACAACTTTCCCGTTCGCAGCACACGAGCAACTTCTGTCGCCGGCGCAAATTCATCTGGATATTCTGTCACCGAAATATTAAACACGCTGAAAACTTTGCTCAGTTGCTGTTGCTGATCCTGTTGCTTGCGACAAAATCTCCTGTTTCCACGTCCCGCACACGGGATGATTTTCTAGATATTCAATCTCACGCGTTCAAATATCCTGTTGCTTGCGATTTCATGCGCTCGTGTCCGTAGGGCTTAACACACGCCCCAGGACAACCTATTTTACATCTTTACTATGGAAAACACATGGAGACGTAATATGTTTGCGGAAGACAATCAAGCAAGCAAAAGTATATTTTCTTACGAAAATACCTACCGTAGGCTGTTCATTGGATGTGTCAAATAGGCTAACGCCAAGAGATTCTCCTAGAGCATGATTGTCAGCGACCGAGCCTTGTCCCGTATTAAGTTTCTAGAATAGAAAATTCTTCCATGTGAGCTTATTAACAAGGCACAGAAAACGTAATCACTTTTCCCCATAACCGTCAAATAAAATTAATATTTTTTATCAATATACAGGTAATATTTTATAGTACAGAGTTACAGACTGATGTACGTTTATCAGAAGAAGTTGTTGGATGCGCCTCTGAATTTCTCTCTTAGTTGTTTAGTGTTACTCTGTTGCCGACAGGTTACAAATCTTTTAAAAAAAAGCTACGATAATCTTCGGATAGTTCACAGAGACGGAACATTCTTTCATGCATGTGTAAACCTGTACTCGGAGAGTAAACTACATAAGTTTGCATTTTCGGGAAAGTGCAGCAGACAGGCCAACTGTATATTTTTATCATTTAGAAAGTGATCGTATAAAAGTATTTTCGTTATTTTTGGGTAAGAAAATGACGAAAATACTGTTATACGATCACTTTCTAAATGATAAAAAAATATATCTATTCAGCTTTGGGAGCTGTGTCATTAGGATCATCAGAGGGGTACTGTGTGTTCGCTTTCAAGACTACCTGTCTGCTACCTCCTATTTTAGTGGGAGGCCCGTTGCCCGAGTGGTTTACATCGCCGACATACAGTGTTGGCGATTAGGTGCCTGATTCTGGGATCGCTGGTTCGAATCCCGCACGGGACTCGACCAAATTTTCAGCACTAGAATTTGTGCTATTTTAAGATAGTGTTATCCCAAAATAACGAAAATACTGGTAAGCCAACTGTATGTTATTAATTCAATGTCTGGAAGTTCATTAAGTCGAAGACTTGAAGCCATGTGCCACCTTTTGGAGTTACAGGCATAAAGCCACGTGCCACTTTTATGTCATTGTTTGAATAGTTTTATAAAACTGCAAATTAACGCTACGTGTCCTACAAACAGTCATCTTTTCAGATCGATGTGTCAAATTATTCAGACCAAAGCTGCAAGGGCTTCGGTTACCTACCGTATGGCGATCATCATCCGAGATACTCATTTCGCCGAGGGATATCTCCATTTCGTCGTCAACAAATGATATGTCTGACATACCAACGGCTGGCTATATTCAAATATTCAAACCAAGTACTCATTAATGCTACAAAATTCAGCTAACTAGTCTTGAGAAAAAGTTAGTATTATCCTCTGTTTTATTTGATGTGACACGAGGCTATTTCTTTGATAGCAAATGATTGTTTTGCTCTGGCGCTGAACTTTTGTCGGAGAGAATTCCAACTTTCTCAAAGCAAATGTACAAAAGGGGTTGTCTTTGAAATTGTAGTTTAAGGGAGGCTTCCTGTACGTATGTCGCGGTCCATCAGCAAAATACTTTATTTGAATTTCGTTATATATTTTTTTTCAGTAGATATCGTCACAAGCGCGACGTTTCCAAATGTATAGCAAAAAGGATAGTGAAGAGACAAATTATGACAGAGTATCGAACGGAGGATGTTAATTGTCTTTTTTTTTCAAGTTTAATTTCCATTTCTGTCATTTAGATTATTCTGGTAAGTACTGTTCACGTGAAGCAAATAATTTTCTGAAAATGTTACCCTTTAATCTACTGTGTCAAAACTGTATAATATAACCACCAAACATGTCGACATGTGAACATTTTGGTGAACATGCGTTGTGAAACACATGCCCGCGTAGCGGGTCACTTCATCGATACTATGTATAACAAGCAGCCAGAGGATGCTAGGTCCCCCGCCAAAATGGCAGCAATATTTATAAGCGCTGTCGGTTTCAGAAGATATTCATGAGGATGGCAACAGCTACTTCACAGGCGTAAGAAGCAGAGGGGTCTTTCCACCTTCCCAGGTTTTGAGATCAACTCTGAATGGCTGACTGAATGTTGATTGCTACTGTAATATATTTTCTTTACCATGTAGCATGAAAATTATGTAACCGAAATGCAACCCCAAGAGACAACTCATGGCATATTATCTGCAAACTAAATTTGACAAGAATATGAAGGCATCCTCAACCTATTGCCCAGAAACCAAATTTAGACTTTGCCACAAGGAGTCACCACCTGTAGGTGCAAGCAGGCAAAACACAATCCCAAATGACATCTCATGTCATGGTATCGGCATATGAACTTTGAGACTCTGAAGAGGGATCCTCAGTTATTGCCGGTACTAGATGCCCACCGGTGTTCATGTTATTTGGGGCGGGTCACATATGAATACAAAATTCGAGAATAATCTGATGAGCAGTTGCCAAATTATTGCCCGGAAACAAATTTTTCCACCAGGAGACGCCACCTGTAGGCAGAAGCGGGAAAAATACAATCCCAAGGAACATGGTATCGTGGGGACATCTGCATACCAAATTTGAGAAGAATCCGATGAGGGTCCTCAAGTTATTGCCCAGAAACCAAATTTAGATTTTGACACCAGGTGACGCCACCTCTAGGCGCAAGTCAGTGAAATATTCAGACCAAAGCTGCAAATATTCAAACCAAGTACTCATTAATGCTACAAAATTCAGCTAACTAGTCTTGAGAAAAAGTTAGTATTATCCTCTGTTTTATTTGATGTGACACGAGGCTATTTCTTTGATAGCAAATGATTGTTTTGCTCTGGCGCTGAACTTGTCGGAGAGAATTCCAACTTTCTCAAAGCAAATGTACAAAAGGGGTTGTCTTTGAAATCAGAAGCTAAGGGAGGCTTCCTGCGGTATGTCGCGGTCCATCAGCAAAATACTTTTATTTGAATTTCGTTATATATTTTTTTTCAGTAGATATCGTCACAAGCGCGACGTTTCCAAATGTATAGCAAAAAAAGTGATAGTGAAGAGACAAATTAAGTGGACAGAGTATCGAACGGAGGATGTTAATTGTCTTTTTTCAAGTTTAATTTCCATTTCCTGTCATTTAGGATTATTCTGGCAAGTACTGTTCACGTGAAGCAAATAAATTTTCTGAAAATGTTACCCTTTAATCTAAGTACTGTATCAAAACTGTATAATATAACCACCAAACATGTCGACATG
>JAVTVY010042315.1:0-18768 GCA_036873755.1 Hanleya hanleyi
CAACCACCTCGCTGGGGGTCTAATAACACCCCAGCCACCAGTCAGATTTTTGGACCGGATTCAGGGCCTTCGCGCACATCGCCAGAAGTGACATCATATATATAGTAAAATAGATGTTTAACGAAAATTTTGATTACTTTTCAAGTCTGCATAATACCTCCGTTGACCTAGCGTTAAAAAGAATTATCTGGAGATAATTTTCCCTGTTTATCTGGACAGAGTATATGGAAAGTAATTCGCTCATGTGCAGGCGGGTTCAAACTGAACCGTGATTCGGCCGGATTCAAACTGAACCGTGCGTTGGTTGGTTTCCCCTAAACGTCATAGCAACGTAGTAAAGGTCAACTTCCGCTATTGGTGGCAGGGATGGTAATGGAGCAGGCGAAATGGAGCATGCGCTGTGGGGAGGTTGGTTGATGAGGCCCGGCAACCATTGAACCGAAACTTCTACTCGGCGATGAGAATCCTGGAAGAAATGTACATAATAAAGTCCACAGGTCAAGGCATCTAATTCCAACACATTGCCCATTGTATCACGCGACACAAACTCGATAAGCGACTGAGTTTGGTTCAGTGCCCGGGTGTTATCCAGCTCAAAACCTGCATTTACAAATGACTTTATATAACAATCATGATACATACTCAAATTTATCATGTTTTATCCGTTTGATTAGTTTGTTGTTTCTACTTTATGAAACTCGCTCGTTTGTCACCAGATATAGCCCGCCCGGGTTGACAAGAATATAACTCGCTCGCCTTTCATTCTTCAAATGGACCGAAACTCGAATCAAGATAATACTTACATCACAAATTAGATCTACTGAGGGTGATATCTGACAGTATAGCTGGCAAAAAAATTTATCTCTTCGTTGATCTTGGATGTCGCGGAAAGCTTGAATGCTGGTGCGGGCGTTACTGTACAATTTGTCATACTAAGCAATTATTTGACTCATTCCCCTATAGTTTGCGGACTTGTAGAATGACTCGGCTTCGTGCCACAATGAGGACAACCGATTGTAGACCGCGATCGTCTGGTGTTTATGACACCGTAAACATCTGTTCTGCAGTAAATAAGCACTGTACTACATTAGCTCATTAACCTATCATTAACACGGAAAGACCATTTCCCGATAATCATGATCCCCATCCTATGTCATTAACTACACTGTTTAACTACGTTGGCACACAAAAGCGGCTGCCCCTCCTTCAAAATTATCTTCAAATGTGTCACTGAACGTGGTGCCTAAACTTATTCCGTAAAAGAAGTTTTTGACTCATTTAAAAACATTATCAGAAACACATCTCTGACATGTCAAATTGAAATCTTGGAATAGTAGCACTATTTTGAATTTCAAGAATGTAAATAATATATTATGTTCAAAGAGAGACCCTGTCAGGACCAAGAATCAAATTGGTTCAACAGATCGAAATCCGACAGGTATACACCAATGGCAAACCTCTTACTCTGGCCTCTGTCTAATTTTCTGTTTAACCGTTTCATTGACATCACACAAGACTCCACAGTTCTCATGCGCCTAGACATGGTATGCACAGACATGGAATCATGACATATCGGAGAATCATGAATGGACTATCTCCTTACAATAATGGCAATCAAACAAGAGACTTCAATGTCCAACTATTTGCTCCTCACCTAACCATAAAATATTGCATCATAGGAACCATCACTCGGGCCATCAATACTACAGACTTCAGTACCGATCACTTTCCTATTGTAACGTGTGCCGGGCCGGTCAATGAACGGGACGCAGCTGAGCTTAGTCTCGTTAAATGGTAGCGTACAAGCTGTCAGGCCGCTGTCCCTGCCGGCACTAGTCCTTGCCAACTAGAGATTCACTTCGGCCTGTCACCTTGTCTGGATCGAGAAAGTAAGAAAGTGTAGAGACAACCAAGGCTGATATAGAGTCAATTAATGTGCAATAATATTCAGTTAAATGTACAGGATGATCGTGAGTAAAGATGTAAATATGTACAGTTATCATATACACGCGCCGCGTAAAGGGCGGCCTGGTTGCTGGCCCTTTCCACACGGTAGGTGATGGTAGGGGCGGCCTGGCTGCTGGCCCCTCTCTTGGTATGAAATGTCGTTGGAGCGAGGCCAAGGATAGCGGCTCGACGTCCTTCCTTCTCCCGGCTGTTGGAGCGAGGCTATGGATATAGCGGCTCTCTTCTCTGTAAGGTAGGTATATCGTCCCCAGAAAGCGTCGTGGCTTCCCACCGTGGATATAACCGTCTTCCCCTTACAGGTACGTATGGTCCCAGAGATTGCTCCGTCTTCCCATCGTGGATAGATCTGCTTCTCCTTGTGAGAAATCCCCTCTACAGGGAGGTTCGTCTTCCCACCGTGGATATGTCCGTTCTTCCTCAGTTGTAACCTGTCTTGCGAGGATGCTTCCGTATCGTCTTCCCTCCAAGGTAAGTATATCTTCCCCAGAAAGTCCCCTGAATGTGTCGTGGCTTCTCACCGTGGATATGGCCGTCTTCCCCTCGCAGGTAAGTCTTTTCCTAGAGATAGACTCGTCTTCCCGCTGTGGATACGTCTGTTTACCTTGTAGGTACATATTCCCTTCTACCGGTCGGTTCGTCTTACCACCGTGAATACGTCTGTCTTCACCTGGTTTGTACGTATCGGCGATGCCACTTCTTCCGTGTGATTATTATCTCACCCAAGGTTCGTCTAATAACCGTGATCTTGGCTGACTTCTATCCAGGCGTAGTCTGGCTTGCGAGGATCCTCTCCTCAGGATGTATCCGGCTAGATGATGTGGTCTAATATTACGTCTCTGGCAGCGAATCTGTATGTAACAGTTTTGAGATGCTGCTTCGGTGGCGCGCTCATAGGCACCGTAAACGGCCCAGACTGAGGTACTCACGACGACCGATAAAACAGACTTCCTTCGATAGACTTCGTTCAACGTCTCAGATCACATCAAATTGCCCTGCTTCCTCTCACAGGTTGGTACCAGTTTTCTGTCACCCGTTTCACGGCGAGAACGCTCTCAGACAGCGTTATGCCTCTCTACCGTGAACACTTCAGGGCCTCCAACACATAATCTGGCTTGTGAGAGTGACTTCTTCCTTCGAGCTCCAATCAGGTAGGTACAGTTGGATCCTAGGTATCGCCAGTGCGGTATAGTGCTTCCATGTATCAGCAGCCCAATTCCATAACCCTTGGAATATTACCAGTCGGCTGGACGCAGCCCAGCATTCGCCGACAACACTGCTGCTCAATACCCTTCACTAATACAACAGTCACTGGACTTCCTGTGTTCCCTCTTCTTCGTACAGGCACCGTCCACCGATTACACGTCTCCGCATGCAATACACTGTTCAGTCTTTTAGCCCAATAGGAGAATATAGTTACCTGGTTGCAGTTCAGACCAAAAGTGATTTCCATGTCTGATCTCCGTCTTTTATACACAGACCAACGTTCACATGACGTCGTGTTGCCCGTATGAAACGTCTATGGCAAGCCAAAGTGTTTTTTATTCGAGAATTTCCGATAACGGAAATTGAATTCCCGATATCGGAATTAAAATTTCCGATATCGGAAATTCATGACCTTCAATTTCCGATATCGGAAATTGAATTCTCGATATCGGAAATTGATTTTCCGATATCAGAAATTGCAATTTCCGATATCGGAAATTCGGGGACAATTCCCGATATCGGAAATTCAATTCCCGATATCGGAAATTCGGAATAAAAAGCACTTTGGCTTGCCATAAATGTCACACTTTCCCGCAGCACCATCTGCACCATCCAGTCAAAGACAACTCACACCACAACCACCTCGCTGGGGGTCTAATAACACCCCAGCCACCAGTCAGATTTTTGGACCGGATTCGGGGCCTTCGCGCACATCGCCGGAAGTGACATCATATATAGTAAAATAGATGTTTAACGAAAATTTTGATTACTTTTCAAGTCTGCATAATACCTCCGTTGACCTAGCGTTAAAAAGAATTATCTGGAGATAATTTTCCCTGTTTATCTGGACAGAGCATATGAAAAGTAGTTCGCTCATGTGCAACACTAAAGGAGTTGTTTGGTCGGATTCAAACTGAACCGTGCGTTGGTTGGTTTTCCCCTATACGTCATAGCAACGTAGTAAAGGTCAACTTCCGCTATTGGAGGCAGGGATGTTATTGGAGCCTGCGAAATGGAGCATGCGCTGTGGGGAGGTTGCTCACACCATTGTACAGTTTAGGAACGATAACTCCAACCGTTATCACAAAGTAGACTTTGTGGGGAATTCCCGACTTCTAGTTTCACTTTCGTTACCGCTGATTAAATCGCTGTATACTGTTTGCACAGTTTCTTTTTCAACGGGAAGATTAGATCGCATTCTCCGTTGATATCACAGACCAGGATGGATATAAATACTGAACGGTAAGTTCATTCAGTCATGTATCCGTCGTATACCCGTATTTATGTTGAGCGTTGTGGCATCATGTAGACCCCGATTCCCGTCACATTTCCGGGTTAGCGTGCACTCTTCGGTTCGGGCTTGTGTTTAGTCCTGATTTAACGTTTAGGGGATACCAATATTCGTTACACCATCAACAGTACCGGTACTGAAATTCTTGGACAGTTGAGGTGGAAGATGAACTCTGGCTTAAGCAAAGTCTTGGGGCTGCCTTTCTTCCAGAGTTGAACAATGAGCTGATCATTCCTACCAATCAAATACAGAGCTTTAACAATCTAATCAGGACTAGGGAACTAGCGACACTCGGGAAAAATTTACAGAAGCAATATCGTAAGAAAAAGGAGTGACAACAGGCAGAGTTGAACATTTCACGACATCCAACACACAGTCTCATGCCGACTGGGGGAAGACGAATTGTGACTAAAGGGAAATTGCCGTATGTGACACGACAACAGAGACCACCAAAGTTTTCCTTACCGCACGAGGCACCACAGGAATCACACAGACAGTAACGGTATCACAGAGACAGTAACTGTATCACAGAGACAATAACTCTATCACAGACACAGTAACTGTATCACAGACACAGTAACTGTATCACAGACACAGTAACTGTATCACAGAGACAGTAACTCTATCACAGACACAGTAACTGTATCACAGACACAGTAACTGTATCACAGACACAGTAACTCTATCACAGAGACAGTAACTCTATCACAGACACAGTAACTCTATCACAGACACAGTAACTGTATCACAGACAGTAACTGTATCACAGACACAGTAACTGTATCACAGACACAGTAACTGTATCACAGAGATAGTAACTCTATCACAGACACAGTAACTGTATCACAGACACAGTAACTGTATCACAGACACAGTAACTGTATCACAGACACAGTAACTCTATCACAGACACAGTAACTCTATCACAGACACAGTAACTGTATCACAGACAGTAACTGTATCACAGACACAGTAACTGTATCACAGACACAGTAACTGTATCACAGAGATAGTAACTCTATCACAGACACAGTAACTGTATCACAGACACAGTAACTGTATCACAGACACAGTAACTGTATCACAGACACAGTAACTGTATCACAGAGACAGTAACTGTATCACAGACACAGTAACTGTATCACAGACACAGTAACTGTATCACAACATTTCTCGAACCGGTATGGTATACTTCTGAAACATCTCAAACATCTGAAACAACGAACCGAACGGCCAACAACGGACAACAGAGAAGGATTATCCGCGATGGTAGAAAATCTACTATTCCACTGTCACACGTCAACATGACGTCTGACATCCAAATTGAAAGACGGCGTTGCGCAATTGACAATGACTGTAATTGGCATTCTCATGAGACAAGTCCGCCATGGTACACATGTTGGCGAACCCCGGCAACCATGGCACCGAAACTTTCAACTCAATGATGAGAATATTCAGAAAACTGTACGTCAAAAGGATCAAAGCTCAAGACATCTAACTCCGTTATATCACGCGACAAAAACTCGATAAGCTCATCTCGATGAGACTGTGATTGGCCCAGTGCTCTGATGTAAACCTGCATTCACAAACCGCTTTGTAAAACAGTCACGAACGCAGCCAGGATACCTAACTGGCCGCAAGACCACCGCACGAACAGTACGTGCTAAACGAATACACAGGTACAGGCAGGTATGTCCACAGGATCAAATTATTGAATATCCAGTGCTTCAATCAAATCTTTACTCATCACGTTCAAATCTTTGTTCAGAAATGCCCATTCACAGCGCTGTTGTTTGGATGACGATATAACCCGGTTATTTCATGAGTGGTATCGTTCTGCTGGATGATCATATCACCTACTTCCCGAAATGCTGCTGCCGCATCCTGTGTACATACTTGCCCTAACATTAGTAGTCACACGGTTTGTCAGTGACCCAATACAGAAATATATGGGATCAGTAAAATTTATATTGGGCGAGGCGTCCGCCTCTTGTTGTAACCTTCAAAATGAAGCCCGACGACTGATGGACGCGAAACAGCCGACGCGAGTGCTTTGCGACAGAAGCTAGTGTAAAGGGAGATAAACTAGTTACTCACCTCGAATTACAATCCACGACGGTGGATGGAAAATATCGGGCGACCATGTGACCGTGATCGCTCGTTTTCATTGACGATTTTGTCACATTCTGGCAATAATTCTTCTAAATATTGGATAGTTTCTTTTACATCAATACACACCTCAAAGCATTTACGCGAAACTAAGTCATTCGAAACAAGATGGATCATTAAGATATTTGCTTTCGGGCTACTCCTCAGAAACTCTTCTACTACCGGTTTCAGCATGGACAATACCATGTCCCGTTTGCGACGCCAATTTATGTTGAACCCATAGCTCTCTAAAGCTAAATTCTTCTTTGCCGATCTGATGAGGGCTTTTCTATATGTCCAAAAGACAATCTTATATGCGGACCTCTGAAATAGAGAAGGTAAATTGCAACACCAGGTGATGATTGGAATTTAGCTTAGGGTAAACTAGTTAATATAACGAATGCGGATAAACAGAGAGAATGACCTAGACCTCCATCGACCCCAGCGCTTTATTATATCACCAGGCACTCCTTGCGCGCTAGCCTGGGACGCAACTCCTATACGGAAGCCATGCGTTTGGAAGAGGCTAGCCGGCAAATTGGAAAAACGGATGACCTTTTTCAGAACAGCTGAAAATTGATATCCACGTGCAAGAAGAATTGAGGACCCATATTGGGGGCGCAATCGGAGGTACCTTATAATGGTTGACAGAGGGCATATTATCTTGCCAGCTACTGAATAAATCTGTAAGGTGACATTCGCCTGCTTGATCCGTCTTGCATGTCTACCACTACATCATCCATGAGTAATGCCCGATCCATGAAGCCATTACTAACTACTAATTCCCTCACGCGAAAGAAGCCAAAATGTGCTAGCATGTATGCTGCAGTAAACAATATGGATTCATATTTGATACGGCATACACTCCACAGTATATTAGGCAACTGCTTAAGTATTTCTAAAGAGATTTGTGCACGCCTAGGATTCTCATTCCCCCAACATTTTGCGAATTATGAAATTTTGAAAAGGATCGAGCAATTTCCTGAGCTTGCGGTGGTAAGAGATAGCAAACACGTATGATGATAGCGTAGCAGGAGAATACTTTAACGAAGACAATCACACAATGAAATTGGCAAAATTCTCGGTGGAAATGGCCACATGATGAGTATATTAAAATGATTACAATATTAGCTAAAGCAGGATAAGCTGATTGGTACAGCTTGTGTGTGTTGCAGGACATAGCAGCATTAAGCAGGCCGGTCTTCTTTACCAAAACTTCCAGACTGCTGATGAAATGGGGGTTGGTGCTACTTCCGCCAGATGGGCTAACTCCAAGAGGTATTTGTCTTCCAACCAAACATAACGATATACCAAAAGTATACTGGACTCCCAAAATGCATAAATCACCATGCAAATCTAGATTCATAGCTGTTTCTAGAAGCTGCACCACCAAGCTTCTTTCAACCCTGTTGACGAGGGCCCTTCAGGAGGTAAAAACATTTTGGGAAAGGTATTGCGCCACTATTTCTAAAAACTCTGGCGTTGAATGTATGTGGATACTGAAAAACTCAAAATGTCAAAAAAGAACTTGATGCTAAAGGTCACATACCGTATAGACATGTATCCACATGGGATTTCTCGACTCTCTATACCACAATCCCTCATCAGGACCTTATTGATCGTCTAAGTTCATTAATAGTATCTGTGTTCAAGAAAACTGATCGTAGATATATTAATGGAAGCCATAAGCATTCTTTAGCTCTACTACATACAAGAGATATCATTCATGGGATGTTTCTTTGTTTATAGAGTTGCTTGAATTTCTAATTAAAAATATCTATGTGAAATTTGGCAACACAATATATCAACAGCATATAGGTATTCCAATGCGTACTAATTGTGCACCCCTATTGGCTGACCTATATCTGTTCTCTTATGAATATGACTATATGCAGGCGCTTTCAAAAACCGATCCAGTCAAAGCCCGTTCCTTCTCATTCACCAAACGCTATATAGACGATCTTCTCGCTGTGGATAATCGCTATATAAATGGCGCAGTGAAGGATATATATCCACCTTCACTGGATTTGAAGGAAACTACAGATAACCCTACAGGCACATCGTATTTAGACCTATATCTCTATAAAAATGAAGCGGGCCTTCTCTCTCGTCGACTGTATGATAAAAGAGATGATTACAATGTCGACATCGTAAACTATCCCTTTCTGGACAGTAATATTCCAGTGGGATCTGCATATGGCGTATACATATCACGCCTAGTAGCATTTGCTAGATCCTGTGTTAAATGTGACGATTTTAATCAACGTCACAAAACATTGTTGCAGAAACTTATAAGCATAAGCATATTTACCTCTAGACATAGAAGCACAAATCTCCAAATCAATTTCATCACGGACACTGATTTCAAGGTGACCTGTACAACAGCCATGTTGTCACAGTGAAACAAAATTTCTGATTTTGTAACGAATGTCCCTATGTCATAACAGCTATCAATATTGGGAAGAACTCGAGATATGTGATACTGCTGTTGTTCACACCAGCAACAAACCAATCGTCCGGCCAAACCCCATAACCCCGTTTCCATTTGAAAACACTGACGACGTCTGGTAACTAAAAAGCAACCATATTACTATACAGGGAAGCATCTCTCGGCATATCACATTCAGATCCGAGAATACGGTGAATTCGCGGACGTAGCCTGAGTATCTCAGCCGTGTTTTTATTGCAGCTGTTCATGTGGAGACTACGAAGTATCCACACGGCCCCTAGCACCGGCTTAAGCCGAATTCGATACACTAGCTGCGGAGCTCAAACAACTCGGCTCGTGTTAATGGATGAGCATTGTGGACGTCTGATGGAGAAAACGCCTAAATATGGGGTAAACCTGGTAAATGCAAGAATACCCAGAAAAACTAACCTGTAATGCCCGACGTCGTACAGCTTAGATTTCCCACCAAAACAATGAACCTACATATATTTGTCGAGTGACATGTACAGAGAGCGAGTATCGGGGACTAATAGTCCACCAGCAGAATCCTACCATATACAGATAATATATTGGAGCGATATGCAAGAGATGGGAAAAATTGACCTCTGGTGACTAAAAAGCAACCATATGACTCATTAAACTCACAGAAAAGAAGTTAAGTTTGTAAACCAAGTTTCATTTCCTTAGTGACCCTGATACGGTGATGAGGTTTCTCAATGTTACAGGTTGCATCAATCAAGTGTATAATGAACGCGCGACCTGTACCTACCGCTCTGCATGCGAGATTCGAGGACTCAATAAGGGACTGGAGGTCCCATCATTTAACTTTTTTAAAAGCCAAAATATCTTTTATTTTTGCACATATCTTAGATAGCTTAGGTTGAAGGTATCTAATTTTAGCCCGAGTTTGCATATTACAGTGACCGGTCCCTCTGTTGTTTCAGTATCTATCGGTATTTCTAGCTCTTCACATGCTTGCAGAACAATCTTTAAGGCGTTCTCACATTCAATAGAGTGCCTTACCACAAAATAAATTATAAGCATCCAGATAATTGAGAACAAAAGTATGGCCATGTCTCTGTTTTACAATTCATTCCAAAAATGATGCAAACATTTGGAAAGCTGCACAAGAAATTGAATAACCCATAGGCAAATTTTCGTTCACATAAATCTGCTGGGTTAACAGGTAACAAGCGGAAGGCAGGTTCAATATCAGCCGTAGCTAAAAATACCCCCTTTCCTAACTTTTGCATCATCCCAACTGTCAAGTCAAACTGAGTGTACTTCACGGTGGAATGACTGGGATCAATATGATCATTAACTAAGCTACCATAGGGATAAGACAAGTGGTGGATGAGGCGACAGTGTCCCAAGTAGAACATGTTTTGAGAGTTCTAACGCAGGGAAGCCGGGAAGCCGATGACGTCATAAGTAGGTCGAGGTGACGTCATGAATAGGTCGAAGTCGCGCGGTGTTCGTCTATTTATAGTGTCACGAACATAGTCCAAGGGGTTGTAGGTCAACGTATGTTCACCGAACCGGGACAATAGCCCGAGGTGTTTGCGGTGTTCCATGTCCGCTCAGCGGGCCGTATAATTAAACACAAATTAATTAAAAAATATAAAAACAAATTAAAAAATAATTTAAAAAAGTAGGTCAATATACGAAGACAGTTCTAGGACAAAAAACAAATTAAAAGCAATTAAAAACAGGGAAGCCGGGAAGCCGATGAAGTAGATCGGTGGAGCGTGACTAATGAAAGCAGGCGGCGTTCCATATCTGTTCAGCGGACCATGACTAATGAAAGCGGTGTCGACTATATACGGAGCGGGAATAGCCCGAGAACATAATGGGAATAATCATTTATTTATAGTCAGTCGATGGATCAGCTTTGGAACTAGGTTAGTAGGTCGAGTTGTCGACGACACCTGTACCCGAGAACACGTGTGATTGCTCACTTTTCGCAGTGCCTATTGAACTATACGAAAATATATTATAAATACGCGTTTAAAACATTTCCGTTCATTCCCAAGTCGAACATCGAGCGGTATGGATCAATACCAGAGAAAGCTCGTAATACTTAAAGTTCTTTCTATAGGGGCTATATTGCTCCTAATTATACCACTGATCGTATTGTCCACGAAACGAACACCGTGTCCTTCTTGCGCGTACCACACCGGCAAAGATACACCGCGTGTTTTCACGGATAATATAACCATCATTCCTAACAGAACACTATGTACACCGATGCAGCAAGTTATCATTGACAGTCGTTTGCGAGCTACCGTATGTATATACGCGAAGTTGTTGAGGGTCGATCTGCGCTATTTTATCAACGACAAAGCCACTATAAAGGGTGTGGTCTTGAACTACATGCAGTGGACGCTACTCAAAGCTCGAACCCGTCTCATCGATACAGCTATACATAACCTGCTGGAAAAGAAAATCTAAGCATGGATTGGAATGAAATGGTGAACGTCATCACATCTCTGCACGCTTACAAAACTGTCACCGATATCATGTTTGAAGACGGCGTAGTAAATAGAGGGCGTCTTCTACTACTACACATTTATACGTATTCCGTATGTCAGAATGTTCCGCAAACCCTGAAAGATGAAATTTGGGATTACTATATAACGCTATACCAACGTCTAAGGAGACAGTTGACTACGAATCAGTCGAATGGATAAGTACATCGTCGTAAACAGCGAGGACTCTAAGGCGCTTTTCCCCGAGAATCGACCGTACAAATTTCGCGTCAGCTTGAATAAAAGCATCCACTTCGACGAGTCTTGGGTCGTAGCCTTAGCAGAAATATTCATCCAGAGACAACCGCAGGTTAAATCACGATCTCTTCTACGCCTGTGTTGTAATATATGCGGAGATTCCTTCGTAGGCGAGACGGAAGTACCTCTACTACGCTACGTCGAGGCCTCCGGACTCCAGAAAAAACCGATATCTAGAATATACCCCACGCCGTATTACCTACCCATCATTTTAAGCGACGTACGCTATCTAGAAATCGATATAACCGACGAACAAGGTGAACCGGCGACATTTCTCACCGAATCCGTCATCGTAACGCTCCACGTGAAACAGCTATGACCGGGAGACCGTTGTACATCCCCGATGTGAATAAATGGATCAGGTTTTATCGGAACGAGGCAAAGTCTGTCCATAAACCCTCGACATATTTAAAGAAGCAGAAAGGTGGAGGACTCGGCGGTAAGACGGGTGAATCCTACATTATTCCCGTCGACCCTCATTCTAAAAACGTCAGCGAGAAGAAATCCAAGACACCGACTATTCAGCTTACGGCCCCCTCTCAACAAGTGGTCGAACAAGCCAGGTCTGAAGTCTCGAGAGCGCGTCAACGGGAACCCATAAATAGGAAGCGTTCTCTTCCTACCGTCAGTTCACCCGCAGATAAACGGAGAGCGCGGACCAAAAGATCGCATCTCTTCGAGTTATAGCATGGCACTCCTCACAGACAAAGGATTCACCGAAGGTCAACCTAGCGAATTATCGTTGTTCTCATTACCCCCTACGCAAACAGCGGTTGAAAGTCGCTATGTTATTGACGTTCGACCGTCTTCTCAAATCTCGGACGATGCACCCGTCGAATTCCTGATATCGGGTCAAGGCTCGGATTACGTCGACTTGAAGTCCTGCAGACTTTACGTTAAGGCTAAAATAACTCACAGAGATGGCACCCCTTTGATCAAGGACGAAAAATGCGGCCCTATCAATTTACTCCTTCAAACTATGTGGTCTCAGATAGACGTCTCCATGCAGGGTAAGCTTATGACGGTCATGGACAACAGTTACCCCTATAAAGCCTACATTCAAACGCTAATGAATTTCGGCGAAGACGCTAAAACCACGCAGCTAGTGCCCCAACTGTATGTAGCCGACGAGGGTATTAATTTGGATACCGGGGATGCCGCATCAGGTCAAAATGCCGGATTTACGCAGAGAAAGAAATTCAGCGCTGAGAGTAATGTATTCGAAATGGAAGGAAACTTCATGCAAGATGTTTTCAAACAACAGCGCTACTTGCTGAATAACGTGGACGTATACATCAAAATGTATCGCTCCACACCGCAGTTCACCATGATGTCAGGTGAGGAAAATCCGGCGTATAAACTGGTGATACAAGATATCAGCCTGAAAGTCGAGAAAGTTCGCGTAAACCCCGGCGTGATTTTGGGACATGCCAAGGCCTTGGAAAATACATCTGCCAAATATCCGTACGTGAGAACGGAGACCAAAATGGCTTCCTTAGCCGCGGGACAGACCCTCTTCCGCTGGGATAATATGTTTTTATCCGTCTACCCCAGCAGACTGGTGATAGGATTCGTATCGTCCAAAGCCGTCGCCGGGGATTATAAAAAGAACCCCCTAAACTTTCAACACTTCAAACTGGCCAATCTCTCGGTGAATATTGACGGCGTAACGACTCCGGGTCATTTCCTGAGAACGCGGTATAACTCGGACGGGGAGAAGAGTTCATTCACATCGGCTTACCTGAGTTTGTTCGACAGCATAGGACGTACCGGCGATAACTTCGGTAACTCTATAACCTGGTACGATTATCACAACGGCTCTACCCTCTACGCCTTCAACCTAGACCCCTCCTACGCCGCAGAAGATCACCTGCAACTCCTGAGACAAGGCAATGTACGTCTGGAAGCGACCTTCGACGAACCATTACCGGAAAATGTGAGCTGTATCGCCTATGCCGATTTCCCAGCGCTGTTCGAGGTGGATAAGTCTCGCAACATCATCTCCATTACACCATGAATACGGACGAACTTCTTTGCATCATTCGCAGCGACCGTACGCTCGACGTTTGATTCCCTAGGACATCCCCCGGAATATTATTCGAACCACTTCGTAAAATTTCTCGAAAACAATAGTAAATTCCGAATTACAGCCATAGACAGCTTCAAGGAGATAACTCTTTTACTTGCGGTCACTATTGTATATACGTCCTACTTCAGCTTATACGGGGTATATCCCTGTCCAGTATCGTTACGGATTTCGATCAAAACCATTGTCATGCATAAGGTATTTCCTATATATACTTATGAAAACTTTATCTTTTTTGATTGTTTTCTATTTGTTTAAAATAATTCTGTGGGAACTTGCATTCAATTGACAATTCGCATTGTCCTATCGTTATTAATAAAGGTTGAGTAAACCACACACTGTTCGTTTTCTTATTTATTTAAAGAGGTGTGCGTCACCGTTTTCATCATTCGAGTTCGTAGATATGGATGGGAACGGGTGGAAAACGTACTTGTCGCGAACCTATTTCGACCCGAAAAACCCTATCAGCTTCACCGGGCCTTCTAAATTACACGCATTATTAAAGGCCGATGGATATAATGTAGCACGTAAAGAGCTAACGCAGTGGTTGAGCGACCAGGACGCTTATAGTTTACAAAAGCCAGTTCGTTATACCTTTAAGAGAAGCAGAGTCGTCACTGCGGGCATAGACGATCTTTGGGATACAGATCTAGCCGATGTGTCCAATGTATCCGAGTACAACGATGGCGTGCAATTTCTCCTCTTTGTCATAGACGTTTTCTCGCGATTTCTGTGGATTATCCCTCTTCCCAATAAACAGCATAAGGTTATAATCTCAGGACTCGATCAAATCCTGATTGAGGGGAGACAACCCAAGTATCTCCGCTTCGACAAAGGAAGCAAGTACAACAACCGATGGGTGAAAGCTTATTTGAAGAAGAAAGACATTCATTTCTACGTCACCCATAACGAAAAGAAGGCTAATTACGCGGAGAGAGTTATAAGGACGATGAAAAATAGTATGTATAGATATTTCACCCATAAGCAGACCTACCGTTATTTAGACGTCTTACAAGACCTGGTGCGTAATTACAACCAACGACCGCACACATCTCTGCGCAACAAAAGTCCTTCCGATGTTAATGAAGGGAATGAGGCTCTCCTCTGGAGAGAAATGTACGTCGACACGGCGATAAAAGGCCGTAAACAACCGTTCAAATTAAACATCGGCGATACCGTGAGAATCTCTCACGTGAGGTACGCCTTCCAAAGAGACTATCAAGCCAAATGGACGGAGGAACTCTTCAAAATTTTCCGACGATTCCGGAGACGAGGCACCGCGATATACGAACTCAAGGATTTTATGGACGACGGGATACAGGGAACATTTTATCAGCAGGAACTACAACGAGTGAGGAAAGAGCCCGACGCGTTATGGCGTATCGAAAAGGTTCTCAAAACACGACGGAGGAGAGGCAGAGTTGAGAAATTAGTTAAATACACGGGCTGGCCCATTAAATTCGCCAGTTGGGTGCCGGTAGAAGGTATCGAGTCGATCTAAGCTCGGCTACCCGCAGTATCCTGCAGCCTGCACCCTGCAGCATGCACCCTGCAGCCTGCACCCTGCAGCCGGGTGTTGGGATATCTTCTATATAAGTGTAAGTTTCAGCGCGGTGAGCGCACTCTACACGAAGCTTTTGTTATATTAACGTCTATTTTCCTAGAGTATATCATGACTTATGCGTGTAGCTTATGCGCTAAGACGTTTACGAGAATCGAAAACCTGCGCAAACATATCGAGTCACATCACGGGGGACGGCTTACAATGATGCGCGATGTCATTACGGGTGAACGGGTATCCGAAACGAAGACTGCGAATGCAGCCTTTCAACATCCCTTTACCATGACTGTTAGCGGTCCGACGGGGTGTGGAAAGACGTCATGGGTGTTGAAACGCTTGGAAGGGACCGACATTCAACCCTCTCCCACGCGTATTGTCTGGTGTTACGGTCAATGGCAGCCCGCCTACGAGAATACACGATTAAAGAATGTGAGCTTCGTTCCCGGAATCCCGCACGATATCTGGGAGACCTATTACTTCGACCCCGCGCAGATCAATATTGTGGTGCTCGACGATATGATGAGTCAGGCCAAATCAGACGGACAAGTCGCGGATCTGTTTACCAAGGGCTCTCACCATAGGAATCTATCCGTGATTTACTTGACGCAGAATCTCTTCCCCCAAGGCAAGGCGTCCAGAGACATCACCTTGAACTGCCAATACTTCGTGCTTTTCAACAATCCCATTGACCGTCATCAGGTACAACTCTTCGGAAGACGCATGTATCCTCAAAACATAGACTATTTCACGAAAAAGTACGAAGAAGCCACCGCCAAGCCTTACGGTTGCCTAATAATCGATTTGAAGCCGACTACACCGGAAAGTCAAAGGCTAAGAATGAGGTTGGATGCACCCGCACAGACTGGACAAGGCCTATATACAAAGACAATACCTTCTTGGTATAGGGAACAAACGGGAGAAGGGAGTCGTGTGAAATCGGATGCCTATAAAGCGTCCCATACCGTGAAACACGACACGTGGAAGGCCATGTTCGGTAGAGCATCGCGTATGGAATTCGACGATGATATCAAAATGAAGACCAGAGAGTTCATAAGGAGTGGTTGTACGAAGCAGGAGGCTGAGGTCCGGGCAATAACTGAATACATGCCTCGGATGATGACGACGCTACGCCGAATGTACCTCGATATGATCTTGGGTATAAAAGCTCTGGAAAACGACCCAATTCACGAGGAAATCATGAAGACCTGCGGTGACCTTCAGAAGTCCTACAACGCGAGCTATGAGGAAGCGATGAAACAGAGCGTTAAAATGAAGGAACACTTGTTCGATAAACTTAACGAAGACGATGAATAAATTTTACGCATTTTATTAATAAACATACATAGTTTGTAAAATTAGCCATCATTTGTATTCAGTATGATGTAGTCAGAGATCCGACGAAGCCGTGCGCCATAGTATTGATACCGTCATCTAGTACATACCGTTTATCGTCGAAGGCGGATAACGCTACTTTCTCAACGGTATGACTATATAACTGGTGGTCAATACTGCGAATCTGGTTCATCGTCGTTTTTACAATTTTGTGTTGAAATAAACAGTCTTTATACATGATATGTCGAAGTTTTTTCTTTATAGCGTATTTAGCTATCCCCTTCGCCGTTTTCTTCTGTTCTCCTCCGAAAAGAATGCTGTACAACTTGGGCCTAAGACCCACAAACTCCTCTATAGGGATACCGCCGCATTCATCTTTCATTTTGCCAAGTACTTTGGCATTGGTAGCGCTATAGAGGTGGTGATCTTTCGGGTAGTTGCTGGTGTCGAACAAAGCCAGATTCCGCGCCATATCGCTGTACAAATTTTCCGTCTCGATTTCATAGCACAAACTATCCGTGTCAGTGAATAGCAGCTTCGCTTTTTGGCCATAATTTCGTTTCATTTCATTATAGTGAAAGTCGTATATCAGTAGCTTCGAAAGGTCCAGAATTGCGAAGCCGGCGTAGGTGGGCCTGTTCAAAAATAATTTAATTTTCTTCAGATTGACGCCGACTAAATCCTCGTTGAAAATTTTGAATGCCTGAAAAGAGGGTTTGGCGATCATCCTCTGAAGTCTCCATTTCGAGTTAACGAGCTCTATCCGGGTTCGTTTCCTAAGATTTTCCATCGTTTTCCCGAACACCGAGTTGTTCATCAGTTTAAAAAAGTCCTTCTCGAAGTCATTCCTAGCGGCCTTACGTTTGTCCGTGTTGAACGCGATGTACGGCTGCAGCCATGTAGACTGCGCGAACTCTATCCCGCGATGGATACGAGTCAAACGCATCCCCTGTTGCAGGTAGAACTTCAAATCGCGGTAGTGTATCACATAGTTCGATTTGTCGCGAAGGTTCGGAACGAGTTTTTCCGTGGGTTTGCCTTTAATCTCTAGCTCTTCCTTCAATCCGATTGAATGAGGCGAGAGCATGTCATCCGTCACCGTCATTCGTTCGGGACAGAGAGGATAGTCGCTATGCGCCTCGTGGAGTGACGAGGGATATTGTAAGTCGACTTCGAAAATATAACCCGTTTCGGCATCATCTTCAATTTTCTCTATTTCCATCGCGTCCAGGGACTGGATCTGTTCGTCGGTCATCCACGCAAAGTCCCGTAGGGGTAAAGGTTGCGACATAGCCCACCCATATAGGTTATTAGCATCCAGATAAGTAATGTACTTAGTGGGAGAGTTGACATTATAATCGACCATGTCCGGGTTGTTCGCCTTACTATACTTATTGGAGATCATTGAAATACCTCCGCGGATACCCCGTTCTATCATTAGGTGCATATCTATGTCGTCTAGCAATTGCAAACGTACACCGGTCATTTTCAACATGGCGTCCCATGACAGACCGGGTGAGGTATAATAGTGAGCCGGGTCGAGATGATAGTAGTTCATGCAAATATCGCGAAAATTTTCGAATACATCGGCTAGTAGCAAGACATCGGATTTCAGGTAGAGGTCGTGGTAATGGCCTAGAGTTTGAATTCCAAACTCCGACCATACCGACTGCGCGTGGGCATAGTCTTGGTCGGAAATAGGCTCTTCGCGGAGATCGTTGTAAAACGCTTCTTTGGGAGGGAGTTGGCGTTCCGAAAATTTACTTTCGGCGGACATATAGCCGTAGAGGTAGACTCCCTTTCTCAACATTTTACGCTGATGGCTAGGGTTCGGGAAATGTTGGCCGAGCCGGTGAAATTTTCCAGCGCCTTCCTTAGACATGTTTTCGACTAGAGTTTCGAGGGAGGCATTGAGAAACTGTAGGGAATCGAGGAACCTTAAAT
>JAVTVY010042316.1:0-19714 GCA_036873755.1 Hanleya hanleyi
CCCGATGAAACGAATTAACTGAAATTCTGACCTGTGAAATCTGTCACAATCCAACTAAGATATGCAGTGCATTGATTACATAGTTGGGTCTCTTGTTGTGATTTTGAATGAATCCCAAAACGATAAAAGTGATACTTTGTTGAAGGTACAGACACAGGAATTTTAATAGTATCAATCATAATTTCATATTTATACTTTAAAAAATATCTCAATTTCATGTTCTTATATTTGTACAGGATGAGTAAAAAAAACGTCCACCAGTGGTTTTCTTCATTTATTCATATGAAGTTACAATTTATTGTGTATATGAATATAGTGCATGGAAGGATACTTCATTTCTCCACTTTGTTCAAACATGGTATGTTTTATTATGAAATTATAGATATATTGTGTATATATACCAATGGCGCTCACGAAAGGAAAGCGCATTCTCTTCATACAGCAGCTATGAGTGAACACAGCAGTTGAAGAAGAAACAGGAATGAGACTCTTCACTGTTTATCTATTTTCAGATATTTCTGTTGCACATTTTTCCAATGCCAAGTAACAACTCTCGGAGAGGAAGTCTGAAAGTGCAACGGAGATACCTGAAAACAGTTAAACATGTGAATTGTCTCATTTCTATTACAAGCGTCTGGTCCGTCATTCATAATTCAGCCGTCGTCCATTAGAGAATTACAAGCGTCTAGTCCGTCATTCATAATCCAGCCGTCGTCCATTAGAGAATATCCGAGTCCGTAATCCAAAGACGGATTCCATATTCCATATAACAGTATTAGCACCAAATTCAAACAGGCAATCATAGTATACATAAACATAGGCTTGTTTCCTGCAAGACAGAAGCGGTCAACAGTTTTCAATGATGCCGGCAAGACATCATGATGTTCCAAAAATATCAAATCCGTATCGCTGATCAGTATTCTTAATCCATAATATTCGCTGTACAGTCGTCATCTAAAGAATGAGGTATGTCAGTCACGCTTTGATTGTGACTGTTCATATGAGTAACATGAGGATCTTGAAGTACATGGGTTCATACGGCCCCTAGCCCCGGGTTAAGCGAAGTTAGACACAAGTTACGAAACGTAACGCCATAGATCTTATTTTGCTGTCCGCATTCGATATGTATCGCCAAATTTGAGAAACTTTGAGTGGAGGAGATTGGTGGTGTAGCCCTGTTTTATAAGTTTCTGCAGCAATGTTTTGTGACGTTGATTAAAATCGTCACATTTAACACAGGATCTAGCAAATGCTACTAGGCGTGATATGTATATATATATATGCAGGTCCCACTGGAATATTACTGGCCAGAAAGGGATAGTTTACGATGTCGAAATTGTAATCATCTCTTTTGTCACACAATCGACGAGAGAGAAGGCCCGCTTCATTTTTATAGAGACATAGGTCTAAATACGATGTGCCTGTAGGGTTATCTGTAGTTTCCTTCAAATCCAGTGAAGGTGGATATATATCCTTTACTGCGTCATTTATATAGCGATTATCCACAGCGAGAAGATCGTCTATATAGCGTTTGGTGAATGAGAAGGAACGGGCTTTGAATGGCTTGGGTTTTGAAAGCGCCTTCGCATAGTCATATTCATAAGAGTACAGTGTCCGTTTTCATGCATTTCCACATTATGTAGAGAATGAATTTATTATCAATGAGCGTCATTGGTATATACACATTATCTATGTATTTTCAATAAAGTATCACTCTTATCGTTTTGGAGTTCATTCAAAATCACAACAAGGGACACAACTATGTACAGTTCAGGCCAGCTGAAAGGTTAATTTTGGCGCACCAACGGCGCGCAAACGAAGCGTGCCAACACAAAGGTATAGTGCGCCAATGCCCATGATTATCGCCTGGCCATTGTTCTAACTCTGTTGAATGTAGTCCGTCGACCTGATTGAACACTGGCCGCGCGCTATCAGCACGGTCAGACAATGGCTGGAAGCGAGCTGCGGGAAGAGCCCGCTAGCGAGGTCTTTGTTAGCGAGCTCAAGAAAATCAGTTGGGAGTCCACGTGGCGTTAATCGGCCCGAATGTCTGCATGTAATTCATACCTATTAAATAACATCAGGTGTATGAATTTGTGTTACTGGCGAACACGTCGACCTCGATCAAGCGTATTTGCATTCCATCTAAAAATTTGTGAAAGGAAATAGATTCAATATTTTTTTTTTAATCATAAACACCGCTTGCAAAATGGATTGTAATTTGTGCTTCGTCGGACACCTGCTTTCAAAGTTGACCCAGACTTGCGCGTATCAAGGAATAGCGTTTCTGGTATTAAAGTGTGGGTATTTGTTTATTGGACATGTTGGAAGCTTCATCTTACGGCCGCTCCTCATACAGATATGCAAGTTCAAGTCATTCGTTTTTATATATTCAAAAATTCTTGCAAATTGTGTTAATTTTGACCATTCAAGAGTAAATGTCCGGGATTTTACTACCGGATTATGCAGTGTATAAATATTTAATCAGTGGGACAAGAACCGATGAAACAAATTATGCAATACCCGTACCTTTTTACTAGAAATCGGTTGATTAATTTGATTGAAGTCTGGTAATCCCTTTCTGCGGATTTGTCACCAATAAAACAGAACTCACTCCCCTGTGAAATAGATCAACCCTCATAAAATCTGGCGTCAACACACAACTCCGCTATCCAGACGAACTTTGGTACAAGTGTTGGATGCTGTCTGAACATGCTAAATATAGCCCCGCACGACCAGTTTATCCCCACGTCGCTTTTCGCGGGAAAATGAGAACACATGTTTGAAATCTTGCAACATATTACTGCGCAGAAGTTATATTTTACTGAACCGACAGTATGATTCAGCAGGAAGGACACCGACTGATGAGAAAATCTTTCACTTTAAGTTATAATCCATATTACTATGAAAACAGTACAGTCGACGGTAGTTCAATGCGATTTCACTTGAGTACATGTACGTTTTTTTGATTGAAATTGTAGTTTAAGGGCCGCTTCCCATTCGGATTTCGCGGCCCATCAACTCAATGTTTTATTTGAATTTCGCGGTACATTTCTTTGTCTTTTGAATACCTTTTCCAGCGCTAAATATGTAACTAAATAAATGAATAAATAATAAATAACAATGAGAGATTTGTAGGAGATATAAATAGAAGTAGATAAGAATCGCTATGTACAGGTTCGCATGACTCTTTCTGGTACGTATGCGTATATCATCGCAGGTTATTTATGCACAAATACATGAATGTACACGTTTAAAGTCTGCGGCGTATTCGTTTTGATCAAATGATAGATGAAACGAATTAGTATGAGGACAATACGTCTGGGATTAATCTGTTATTATTATTTTTTTCTAGCCCTGCCGCTGTAATGTTAATGCATCCCGCTATGTTGTGTTAATCTTCGGGTTAATTTGCAAAGGACCATTGATAGCGGGAGATTAATAGCGGGAGAATGATAAAACGAACAGTGGATCCACATTATTTATAGCTGAAGTCCCTCCCTCCGTCCCCAACACCAAGACCTACATTTCATATGTGTTAATGCATACTTCCTGTCGAACAGAATAACGGATGTTATATTGTCAGCAAGAAAACAACACTGTAAAGGTTAATCATCTCGTTAAGTTTGGCCTAAACAAGTGGATAATATAAACATAACAGTGCATTCTCTCTCTGACGGGGTAAAGCGATATCCCGCTTTCGTCCAAGAAAATGCGCGTCTGTGTCTCATTTGAAAAGAAATGAAATGGCATTAACTTATTGTTTAGGTAGAAATCTCTGTTATTGTTTCTTTTTTGTTATTTAGCTGGAACGATGTGTGGGCCAAAAATACTTGTTAATTCTTATTTCCTCATCGGAAGTTTCGTGTGCAACCTTTAACAGTCGGGCGGTAACGAATAAAGAGCATATACAAGTATTTGTCATTCTCTGTAAGGGGCTAATTGGTCTTTTGAATTTCTGTGTATATTTTGGTTAGGCGGTTGTAACAAGACAAGCCAAAGAGACAACTAGTCTGACCGAGCACTGCATGTTGCCCCGATTATGACATCGACTCGCCCGTGTGTCTGAATTTATACGAAGCTGTATTCATTTGAAATGTTACGTTCAACCGTTTTACTGGCCGTTCTGAAAGAAGAGGCGGCCTTCGCAATTTGCACACACCAACGTTTTATGAATTCTGATAATATATTTAGGCATACTTTAAGCTATCTTTGGCGAAACCTTTTGTTAATGAAGATTATTCGTAGTCTCAACCGAATGTTCACAAGACGACCGAGTTTCCTTGGAGCGCAAACAAAAAATGATAGATAATCATTTACAGCATTCTTATTGAAGAAGTCAAATCTTCTATATATTTTTTTAATTACTTAGCCAGTAATTTAAACTGTAGAATAGATTGTGTTCTTGCCGTACACCGCCAGAGGGGAACTCTTTGAAAACAATTCAGTTTTAAGCGGTGACGGCTGTTAGCGCGCAATCCGGCAAGCGCCCCAACGGGGAGCCTTTGTTTACCGCCGACATGCTTACAATGGTTCAGTGGTTTGACCGGACTATATTCTACCGGCGCGTGGCGGCAAGGGTCACATCATGGGGGGTGTAATAAGTCTTGGTGATTAGGCCAGCACGTTGGCGCGCCATCAGTGCGTAAACCCTGTTCACTAATTGGAAGATTAAGCTGATCTGCACTGTAATCAATTACAAGCGTCTAGTCCGTCATTCATAATCCAGCCGTCGTCCATTAGAGAATATCCGCGTCCATAATGCACATGAAGGGAGACTAATCTAGTTAACATATATAAACGTGAGCCTCCAAATTTGATCAAATATAGACATTTTTTGAAGCTATTCTTTATATTTTACTATATATTCAGGTCGAATATAGAGAGACTTCAGACAGCTATACAGTGGTACCCACGGATTGAGTGATTATCCAGTGCAATGAATCGCCGCAGTGCTCCCAATCCGCCAGCTACTTCAGGAATGAGAGAAATGGAGGCATTTTCTCCCGACCACCTCGGGTAATACCGTAAAGGTCGCGACCCGATCGTGTGCTGTCATACATACATACAGAGACAGTCCGTTTTTGTTTTCGTATAATTATAGTTTGACATGAATTACGTACCATGGAAAGTTATGTTTATAACTCAGAATACACTGTTGAAAATTCAACAGGAATATTTTCTCTCCGAATCTGCCGGTTTAATGGTATTCCTTCGTGTACTCGATTTTATATATTGAATTTCATATGAAATTTCGGATCTATTTCAATTACCCATCAATGCTTCATAAAATAATTTTTCGGTCTGCACGCTCACATCTTACTGTAACTCGGTAAATCGTAGACATTTAGAATATTACGCAATTACCAAAATCGTTTACCTGCCATGTATGGATGTGCATCATTTTCTGGTCCTTCCTTCAGCAATCCGCCGTTATTACCTCCCTTAACTGGAACTCTCCTGGCAATCAAATATTGTGCATGTGGATGAGGCGATAGATCGTGTCCGATATAATCGGTTTCACCATGCATCCGTCAAGTGAGTATATATGTGTGTAAATGTATCCTTGAAATTTATATTCCAAAACTTGATTTTTATTTATTGCCTATCATGCTAAACATGCTAAAATTCGACCATGAAATGGGTTTTGTTTTTTCAGCCTTTAATTCCAATATTTTACACATGACGACACTTTCTATGACGTCATATAGCTAGCCCAGTTCGACAGAAGTCAACAGAAAAAATTGTCGGACGAAAAAAGAGGACGAAACCGTGACAGAAGACCAAGCCGTGATACAAGACCAAGTCGTGATACAAGACCCAGCAGTGATCACGAGGCCAAACAATGGTGAGATAACTTGCTATTCGTGTGGTCGTAAATACTCACACAACGGTCCGTGTCCTTTCAAAGACAAAGACTGCAACTACTGCCATGAAAAAGGTTATCTGCTGTCCAAAGGAAAATCCAGGAATAAAAGAGGAACAGATACTTTGAAACAAAAGGTAGAGATAAATCATTTATTTGATAACTCTGATCAAGATTTCTCTGATAATGATTATTTGTTTAGTGTTGAAGTCCTAGACAATTACAAGCGTCTGGTCCGTCATTCATAATTCAGCCGTCGTCCATTAAAGAATATTCGCGTCCATAATTCAAGGACATATTCCATATTCCTATAACAGTATTAGCACCAAATTCAAAAAGACAATCCTGGTATACATAAACATTTCCTGCAAGAGAGAAGCGGTCAACGGTTTTCACTGATGCCGGCAAGACATCATGATGTTCTAAAAATATCAAATCCGTATCGTTGATCAGTATTCTTAATCCAAAATATTCGTTGTAAAGTCGCCATCTAGAGAATGATGTATCTCAGTCACGCTTTGATTGTGACTGTTCATATGAGCACCATGAGGATCTTGAAGTGCATGGGTTCAAACGACCCCTACCCTAACAAGTTACGAAACGTAACGCCATAGATCTTGCAGGCTACGCTCGTATTTTGCTATCAGCACGCGATATGTATCGCCAAATTTCAGAAACTTTGGGTCGTCACAGTTAACCCAGGATATAGCAAATGCTACCAAACGAGATATGTATACGCCATAAACAGGCCCCACTGTAGTATTACTGTCCAGAAAGGGGTAGTTTACGATGTCGAAGTTGAAGCCATCTGTTTTGTCATAAATTCGACGAGAGAGAAGGCCCGCTTCATTTTTTTTAGAAAAACGTGTAAATATGATGTGCCTGAAGGGCTATCTGTAGTTTCTTTCAAATCTAGAGAAGGTGGATATATATGAACCACACACGGAAACACGTGAACCCTTAAAATCGTCCGAGTTACCACGTACTGTTTGGTCGAAACTGGCAACGGATGTGTATGGACCGCTATCTCCTGGTGAGTATTTGGTAGTCGTTATTGATGAGTATTCTCGTTTTCCAGAGGTAGAAGTGACCTGTTCGATCAAAGCTGCAGCTGCTATCTCCAAGCTGGATAGACTATTCAAATCATATGGGTATCCTTGTAGCTTGAAGAGTGATAACGGACCCCCGTACAATGCTGGTGAATTCATTCATCAAAAAGTTACTCAAGAGTATGCAAGGGCGAACGGCCTCACAGAGAATTTTATAAAACAATCTCGTTGCGCTTTACTAGAGAAAAAAGTATGGAAAATAGATACTCAAATTTTTGATGAACTATCGTGCTACTTCACATCCCTCAGCTGGAATTAGTCAAGCAGAACTTCTTTTTTGGTCGTCAGATAAAGATAAAACTGCCAGTTCTCACTGATTCCGAATCTGTTACCGGAAATTTTCGACAAAAATACGACATGAGTATACTGAAAAACAAAGTCTACCACGACAAGAGTAGAAGTGTAAAACATCGAGAGTTCTCCAAGGGAGAGAGTGTGTTGGTGAAGCAGTCGAAACGGACAGAGTCCCAACCTAAATATAGGAAAGAGATATTTGAGATTGTAGACGGCAAAGGTAGTATCACGGGGAATTGCCCCTTAACCCAGCTGGAGAGATAGCCTGGTCTAGGAGATCCGGAAGGGGAAACAACTATGAGGATGACCTCGCTTGACCTCGGCCGATCAGCTGCTCTTCAACTGACTGAACTGCGCCTTTCTTGAACCATTCAACCCTCAACTATGCATATTCGTACAGCCTGTACCATAATAAAGCATTGTATCACATAAATCATACCTGTGTTTGTTTAAAACGGCTGAAATTAGGCGACTTCCTGTATTCCACACAAAAGCGCACCGCTCTCTACTGGCGTAGATCGGATCATTAGCAAAGCACTCCGGGAAACAAACCACTTGATAACCTATGACATCTCTTGACCTCATATCTGACAGTTCCACGTTCAGGCCAGACAAAAAGACATATGCGTCAGTGTTCTTGTATATGAACATGACGCACATGCTCCATGCTAAACAGCAGGAAGCTGTGCAAGTATGTATCTGTGGTGATAACCTTTTGTTGACCGAACAAGCGGGAACGGGCAAGACATATGTCTTGAAATCAGTAGCGATACGACTGAAAGCCGCTGGTCAACGTGTAGCAGTCATACATGTATGTCCGACAGGCATAGCGGCTACACATTTTCATACTTATGGCGGTACAACCGTCCAGAGGTTGGTTAATGACCTAAATTACTTGGAGCAAGGTCTATTGTTATTGAAGATACCGGTGAACTCAATACATGCATACTTGTTACATTATGATAAAAATTGGTTGTGAATCCGACTTCCTTTCCTAAATTTAAAAAAAATCTTATTTCCTATTAAAAATATTGTGTTCATAGCTGGTTATTAATACAAATGATTACAATAACTTTCAAATCCGAAAGTAGCTGCACTTTTTGTAACAAAATTATTATAATAAGCTATGGCGTCTAACCTACGTTTATGTATCCTATGATTGTCTTTTTGGATTTGGTGATAATACTGTTATATGGAATATGGAATAGGTCTTTGGATTATGGACGCGGACATTCTTTAATGGACGATGGCTGATTTATGAATGACGGAACAGACGCTTGTAATCCGACGGCTGAAGGAGTGAATCAAAACAAGTGGAAAGATTGAAGATTGAATGTTCACAATCAGCTTCATTTTAAATAATATAATTGCAGTTTCGTGTCGAAGAAATGTTCATGTAGATATAGATGATACATATGCTGGATAGTGAAGTTTGTACTGGATTTGACCATATATAATATTTCTCATCAGACATACAGCTCAACTTATATGCATAAGATTACGAGTAGTGGTGTATTAGAACTACCAGAGCACATGTGCGTTTCCATCCGGATGCAGGAGAACCAATAACCAAGAGAGAGTAATTTAAAATCGCGCAAGCTTTTCAAAATTGCGCATGTAACAATTTCAAAATCGCCTAATCAACTTCATTTTTTCAGAATAAGGCTATTTTGGGGAGTAGTCGTTCCCATATGTTCTTTCCGAAGGAGAGAACTTTAGGTTAAGGTTTCCTTATAAAAGTTGCGAGACACTTACTCCCGAGAATAGTTTAGAAGGCCTGGAACGCTAATTGAAAAGAAAAACTAATCCAACCAACCAAAACGGATGAAGCGCATGTTAATATCGCGTAGATTTTATAAAGGCGCATAACATTTCATTTTCGGACCCTGGTACCAATAGACTCTCCAAACTGGCCGCTCTTTGCTAAATAACTATGTTCAGCTTCGAAAACAATACGTTTCTTTCGGCAGTCACAGTGCACTTTTTTATTTCAAGAGCAATCTAAAATTGCCATTCCTATTAGAATGCTATCGCCCCCCATCCCCTTGACAAAAAAAAGACGTAATTATATATACATAAATAAATATAAATAAAGTAATACCTTTTGTTCTATGCACTTGGCAAACCTTCGATTTGCGTAGTACATGCACATTGTCCTTCACAGATGGGCTGGCCTGTACGACGGGCGATATATTGACGGCGAACTGGCACAACTCTTCCAACATGATGAAGCTTTTCAACGAGCTATAGCAAATATTAAAGGAACTTATGTTCTGATCATGGGCGAAGTATCCATGCTGTGCATGAAGGATTTCAGGCAACTGGAGTTGACTTGTCGTTTGGGTGGGGAATATAGTGGCCAGTTATTTAGTGGTTTGCAAGTAATCGCCAGCGGTGACTTTTTCCAATTGCCACCTGTGAAGAATGAAATGCTTCATGGTAGTGGACGTTACTGTTTCGAAATAGAATTTTGGAACAGATTAGTTGGGCACCATATTGTATTGACTGAAGTAAACCGCCAAACTGAAATCAACTTAATCAAGGCTATACAAGAAACGATGAGACCCATCAGTTGCTGATGTCGCTATCAAGACCATTACCTAAAAACGCGAACGTCGTTTCCCTCTATGCCACAAATGACGATGCGGAGATTCACAACGCGAAAATGGTACACCCGCACCCTGGGAAATCCAGGACGTACAGCAGCGTGGACACCAGAAAGAGCAAAATGCTAAACCATGCGATCGCCCCTCCGACACTGTTACTCAAGATTGGAGTCCCAGTGATGTTACTGCGTAACATTTCAAACCGTTTGGTCAATGGCCTCCAGGGACAAGTCGATGTGTACTTCTTCCGACTGCAGGAGAAACATACCATCGTGAGGGTTGTCTTCACGTCCTACAATTCACGCCTGCGGAAAAATGTTGCCTCCAGATTGCAGCTTGCAAATAGTCTTGAAGCACTCTGCCATTGTTTACAACGCTAGTGAGAGGCCTTCATCGGAATTGAAAGAGGATAAATGATGCTGCGCTCAAATTGGCATATGGCATAACAGTCCATAAATCGCAAGGTTCCACTCTATCCCGTGTTGATGTGTACTGTGGTGGAATTCGTCAAGCGGGCCAGTTATCTGTGGCACTCGGGAGGGTTACTTCACTGTCTGGACTGCGTGTGATAGGGTATCAACGGCAAATGGTCTTGAAGCACGCTGACATTGTTTATAACGCTAATGAGAGGCCTTCATCGGAATTCAAAGCGGATAAATCATGCTGCAGTCAATATCACATTCCCAGTTATCAATCTGATTCCTCAATTTGTGTGCAGTCAAGTGATATCAGTGACACAAACGATATCACGGGCGTCTCAATGGAATGGACCAGCGATCTTGAGGAATCAGTCGGATTGCCTTCTGAACACGATGACGATGCACATAGCCCCGCTTCAAACCCCCAATTTCCCACTACCTGGAATACCTTCAGCTCATCTATGTGCACTTATGTGTCTGGTGACAGCTTTCAGCAGTCTTTGTCAGACATGTTCAATGTTCCTCCCTTACTACAGACATCCGAATTATAGACATGTTGCAGTGGATGTCATGTTTGGTATTTTGGAAGGGCTGCTCCAGGACGCTAAAGCTCAAAACTCCCCTGACCAAACTAGAAGAGACGCGGAACACCCTATATCAGAAGCAGGTCGGGCGAAGGTGCGCGATGTTGCGGGGATGTACAGGCGGCAAGTGATGCGCAACCTTTACAATCCCAGCGACAGTGCGAAGAAATCTGTTGTTGAAGCGAGCAAACAAGTAGAATTATTACATAGACTTGAAATGATTCCTGGTGGGGAAGAATGTGATGATCCTTTCAGCTTGTGTGCGATAGAGAGGAAGAAGAACCTGCGCAAAGGATTGACAACTGTGACTGACAGGTGCTTCAATTTATTTCTTCTACTCAATGAAGTAATAACGAGTCAGCTGACAGTGTCAAATTTGAATGTTCACAGAGAGAAGGTTCTTCAACATGTTTTCCAAATGTTAACGGAAGACGATAGAGTTAAACAGCAGTGGAACCAAGTGACTCATCCAAGCAATTTTGAAGACACTGAAGTTGACTTCAAGGAGGTGACATCCACGTATCTGAAAGTCATGGGAAAACAGTTTCGGAGAGACACGAGGGACAAGTTCAGTTTGGTGAAGAAACGTGCACATCGAAGAGGAGTGTCAGCAAAATGCGAACTGGCGAAGCAGAAGTCTGCCAACACTAGCTCATCCCAGCATCACTCGTCAAACTCTGGTCACTCGACTCAATCTCATCTGCATGGAATTATGCAAGAGAAAGTTGGAGAAGATGAGAAGTTTTTCGATCCAAAGGCGTTTCTGAAAAACGATATCGTCCGCATGTGTGAGGCTCACGAAGTTATTATAAAGAAAACTTTTACCAAAGAGGTATTAAATACCTTGCACGTGTCTGCCATTAAGAATGCCAACCACATTGTCGATCCATCGGTGGTTCCAATTTGTTTCCAACAACTGGCTGGAGCAACATCCGTTTCATCACGGAAAGGATGCTGCAAGGCGAAGAGCAAGGGAAAGGGCAAAGGGAAAGGAAAAGGAAAAGGGCCGAAGACTGTCCCAAAATATTATTGCGGCATTTGCCAAAAGAAATATGAAGATGGAGTAGGCGATTGGATTCAATGCGACATGTGTGAAAAATGGTTGCACAGAGAGTGTGCTGGACTTGTTGAAGAGGATGATTGGGAAGAAATATATGTAGAAGGTGTAGCGCACACGTGTCATGTTTGCCGAAAATGAACAGTCTCGCATTAATCGCATCTTGCTGGACAGTATCTGTGTAATACCAACTGATTAGGACTCCACTATAGCAATTGCACCGACTGTGAAATGACTGTTACTTGTAAAGACTAAAGCGAGAGTCAATGTTCAATGTTCTCGTGAGAACAGCACATTAGTTCGTTATTAGACGCTTCCGGTTCCGCCGTCAAGAGTGCACTGCACAATAAGCTGCAGATTCACACGAGAATGGCCATGGGGTATTTTTTTTAAATAGAAAAAAATCGTGACACTAAAGCCTCGAAATATTCATTATTCAATTCAATAGTCCGGTAAATGTCACCTTTAAATGAGTACAGATCGTGGGAAAACATACTCAATTATGGAGCTATGCAGGTTGACGTAATTATAAACAGCCTCTGTTGTTTTTACCCCTCAGCCAAAATTTGGCCCAAGGGTATTGTCGTCGTCATGTACATCCGTCCGTCTGTCCGTCACAGCTTTCTCGCTACCAAGATATCTTTAGAACGACTTACCCTAGGCATACCATACTTGCAGTGCACATCTATATGCTCGTGGTCCAGAACCCTATTGAATCTGAGGATCATGGGAACGATGTTTGGCGCCAGAAAGTTTTCGTCTTTTTTCATCTTTTTGCGAGGAAAACTGGTCAAAGCTATTTTGTTTCATATCATTACGATTCCTAATTTATCGTGCAGTTTTTGCGAAGAAAACGCACAAATAAAAAAAAATCGAAAAGCTGACCAAAAAATCGTCCCCAAAATGGCGGCCACCGTGGATTTTGTTCTACATTTTCTAGTAGAGCTTGACACAAGGGTATAGTGTGGTAAGTTCCAGCCCCCTAACTCAAAGGATAAGAAAAATATTTGGGGGCTGAAATATCTCCCCGCCGGCCAGGCCTGGTCATGTATCAAACCGCCCAGGTCACATAGGGTGACTTTTATGTTGTTCTTACATTAACTTGGTTAAAGAATAGAAGAGTGTAGTCCGACATTGTAATCGACCGAGACCCATTACAGAATGATTATGTCCATAATCCATCCACCTTGATCGTACTATGGAACAACTATTAGCAACCAATTCCAAATAAAACATACATAAATATTAAGTTGATTTCTGGAAAGACAGAAACAGTCATTAGTTTTAAATGATGCAATGACATCATGATATTATGATCGTCTAAATGAAATCACAAACAGAAAAAAATGCGAAATAGACCAGAATTAGCCCAAATGAATACAATGTCAGTCACGGAGAAGAATATATATATGAATATAGACAATAACCACTACTTTGAATGTCTTCATTCAAAACATAATTCCATGAACCCAACGTGTTTGAAATCCTTGTGGGGAAGCGAATCCGTAAACGGTAATCTCGATCAAATCTCACACACCCCGCACATAGGCTTTGGTCGTGTCCTCCGTCAAAAAGCGGCCTTCTAACAAACTCTAATTTAGTCAAGCAGTTCAGAAATAATATAAGCAGAACTAAACATGGGTGCCCCAATACTTTTAATTTATCTTCCTTTTAAATATATAAATAATTTAGCTGAATGCGGATTTGTTAGAATAATTTAACTTGAACTGTCATGTAATCAATTCTACGACATGTTAAAGATAACGTCTCTCATAAAACTTCAGAAGTTAAGCCAGAAGATTTGAAGAGTTTGCTTCCTGAAGAACACAATTACAATATTTTGCGTTGCTGAATAAACAGTTTTCAGAAAAAATACTTGTTATGATGAGTTATTTAGTGCAATCTAATTAAGCAGAAGCTGATAACGTATCCAAAAATCTTATCGCTGGGGAACACTGAATTAAAACGTGATTAGACAAAGACTTATAGCCTGTGGCCGTACACGAATTATAACATGAACGTGAACGGTTGCAAACTTTCTATAAAATATGCAAACATTAGCCCTGGGACTTTCTAGCTTGCGAAGATAATTAATGGCCTTTATAATTTAGACATTTCCTCACTTTTCTCTGTTAGTTACGGAATAACATTTGTAGCCGTGCTGGAGAAAGGTAAGTGTTTTTACATATACAGTGAACCCTAATTATAACTAGTGGAACGGCCAGGGCCGAAAAAGGCCTAGAAATAGGATGTATCCCTCCCCAGAGTAGAACGAGACAACATTTATTTAATTTGATAGACCAATATATAGTTATCATGAAAAATGATGTTGGGGTGACCGGTGATGGTGGCCAATATCATAATAGCTTTGTGTCCATGGTGATCATGGTAGCAACGAAATTAAGATGGGTTGCACATATTTCCCAATTAAATCCGCGTTGATAATATCGTACACTTGATCATCAAATGATACACCAATTGATTGCCCAGTGTCCATACATGAGCAGTGTGACTAACGTCACAGGACCTACGAAGTACAGTAGGCATTAGGACTCGAACGCGAACTGAACTCTTGGAAATCCCCACCCCCAGTTGAAATCCTGCCTATATTAAGATGGGCACCGCCCAGTAATCGCCAGTGATTTTCATCAAAAATCACCAGAAATTTTCATCAAAAGCAGGTCAGCTCAGAACTTGTTGGTAACAGTCTCCTAATGCGCCTTCATTCCAAAATAAATAACGATCGCCCATTTAATTTTACAATTTTTTAATTAAAGGAAACAGATTGAATAATATAGGTTCAGTAGATTTCAAGCTTTACGTGTGAAAATACATTTACATATCTTTAATGGTTTTCAGTGCCCTTGTCCAGGATCAAAACAACTTTTTGAATCGCATTATTTTCCCAACAATACAACAAATTTTTATATATAGTACTATAGTAGAAAGGTAGCATTTATGTAGTTTACGGTAATTCAACTCAAGACCAACACCTTCTCTGCACAAGATAATAATGATTCTATGTCATTCTCCTGAGCATAACCGGTACAAAGACATGCAGTGGGACAGGGTATTTTTAGCTGTGTGTAATTTGACCTGAATTTGAAGCTGATGTGGCCAATGTGAAATAGGATACACGTTAAAGGCTACAGTTATCTATAACAATATACTGAAGTGTTAATTATCAATCTAATTTAAATCAGAATTATTTCAGATCAGAACTTGCTGGTAACAATGCCATAATGCACGTTCATGCCAAAAATCAAGGTTCTAATGTCAACGGTTCTCCTTATTTTGCCGACGAAAGGATTCGGATGGACTCACTCATTACCGGACAATTTGCGATCTGTAGCCTACTTCGTAGGAATAAAAGAGATATGTTGCTTAAAATTCAAAGACTTTTCAATGTTTACACCAAGAAGCTTGACATGATCTTCACCCGGGAGATCCCCGTCGGGACCATCAATGTGTAGATTTGGGTTTTCTTTTATGTCTAATACAATAAATTGAAATTTCGAAGGATTTGCTTGCATACTGTTCGAAGTAAACCAATTTATGCAATTTCCAGCATATCTTTGAAGACTGTTTATTACTTCCTGAAGAGTGTGCCCAATGGCGCTCAGGGTGTTATCATCTGCATAATTCACAAGGGTAGATGATTTCACAAAATAAAATAGGTCATTGATAAAAATAAATTGGGCCCCAATATTGAACCCTGGGGCACGCCATTTACAATTTTCTTCCAATCACTTACAGTGTTACCGAGTTTAACCCTCAAGCCCAAACACTATGTCATATTTGATTTTTTAGAAAGATTATGGGATGCACTAAATGACTATATCACATTTAAACATGTTTGAGGTGATTATGATGTCATAATTACGTCATAATATGACACCGTTGTTCAAAAAGACACAAAAATCGCCATCCTTTGAACGTTATGATGAATTGCGCATGTATTACTAATGATCGGAGATCAGATAATTCCAATACCGACAGCTAGCGATATAAGTGAAAACATCACAGAAGGACAATCTCCTATGCGAGCAAAACGTTACTTTGTTAGTCATTCGAGGTGATGCTGCTTCCGATTTGGGTCTCGTCAAATGCTATCAGATCAAGTGAGCCATGAGATAATCATAGTTTGCCGAGGAAGGCACGCGAAAACCCCTCATGTTTTCATCGGCATTCGATTCCAGGCAAACTAACACGAATACTCATGACCATACTATGATGTCATTACCACGACATTGCGTCTACTATTTCTAATAGAGTCCGACACTAAAGATCAACTCCATAACCCTAGAAAGGTGGTCATATATCATACAAGCAAATGAACTTTATATGGTTAAAATAGCCACACTATGACTGCAATGTTAACCCTATCTGACCTGGGCTTTTTGAGACCTGTCCAGGCCTTGGGGGGGGGGGGGGCCGAAATGGCCCCCCTAATTATTTTCTTATCCACTTGAGTGAGGAGACTGAGCACCACACTATACCCCTGGGTCAAGCTCTATCAGAAAATGTAAAAAAAAATCCAAGATGGCCCCTTTGATGACGTCACAGTGACGTCATTTTCAAAACGACATTTTTTGGTCGATTTTTCGGTCGGATTTTCCGAATTTTTTATTTATGCAATTTCTTCGCAAAAACTGCATAATAAATTAGTAAATATTAATGTGATCTGAAATAAAATAGTTTTTGCCCACTTCTCATCGCGGAAAAGCAGACAATCTTGAAGAAATGTGTCAAAAACATAACTTTTCTGGTACCCGACCTGGCCGCCATCTTGAATTTACCCATGATCCTCTACTCAGGGGTTTATGCAAATGGACTCAAAATGACCCCAATATGATAAACTATAAAGTCCCGGAGTTTCAGCACTCTATTTTTCGTCGTTTCGGAGATTGCGCAGAAAGTTTGATAGGGAGGGGGGCATAATGGCCCCCAGGCCAGGTAGGGTTAAGTATACATACAATATTCGGTAGACATTGGGTTCATTTGTAAGATTAATCGATTAAAAAGAGGTCTTCACTTTCTAATTGATTTGAAAGTGATTCAACATTCCTCAGTCCTCACGACAAACTAAAGTTTTCACGTAGCAGTATGTGTTGATAGATACATGTATGCAAGTACACGAGAGAAGAATGAGGACAGGACGACACAACTACCATGCTATCTTACTGAAATCATTGAGTACAGATCCCAGGTCAGATAATCACTAAAGGCAGCTGCTGTCTGCTTGATGAACTCCATATCGATCAGAACAAATAAACAAACTTTTTCTTGAAAGATTGTTGAGCGCTTCTGCACTCAACAAGTTAGTGCTGATAACGTTTCTTTTTGTTCGACAGACATACAGATAGAGACATCGCAACAAACTTTTGGGGCATAAGCATACAATTTAGTGAACATAAACGAGCTTTTACAGCATCTACGAGAACCCAGTAAAATAAAATCTCGACAGAAATTTGTCATGACCTCTTCGTCCAGGTATATGAGTACAGTGGGCGGTAGAAGCCTGCTCCGAGAATTGTTTTACATGAAGATGTCCATAGCAAGCGTCCGATCCGACATTCAATATTCAGCCGTCGTCCATTAAAGAATTTCGGTGGAAATAATTGGAAGACCTATTTCGTATGACAACACCAATTCTAAATGTGCATGAAATAATAAAAACACAAGACGGTTTCCTACAAGAGAGAAGCGGTCAACAGTTTTCAATGATGTCAGCAAGACATGATGATTTTTCAAGCATACAATCCTAATCACTGACCATTATTCTTTGTCGAAATGAATTTCAGAGTCGTTTCCAGAGAATGTATCTCATCCATAGATATCTGTCGATAGACGATCTAGATTTCGATACCCGTGCAGCTTGAATGTTGAGTTTACAGCCGACAAACATCAAATACTTTACCTTTTAGGGGCTTGTTTGTTGTCGCACACCGTTTTAAATTGTCAGTTTCTGACTTCTCATAAGTGCTTCTGATTGGCTGAAGCTCAGCACTCGTGATAGGCATTAAAACTGTCCGAGTGCATTTCTAACGATATGTAACCGAACACGTCCCAGTGATACTGCGGGTGCGGTAAACAAATTGGGGAGGAGCGTGCACATGAGTAGTGTGACTAACGTCAGTAGTATACAAACAGTCAATTGGGTTAACAGCGCCTCACTGCGCATGCGCAGAACAAAAATGGGGAGGTTTTGTGGCGGTTTTGTGGCGGTGTGCGCAGGAGTGTTGTGCGCAGGTATGACGTCACTTCCGGTTTGGGTGAATGGGGCGTGACCTTGGGGGCATGTATTTCTCCGCGGTGATGCGGTCTGGCGGTGATGCGGTCTGCCTCCGCGGTCCGAAAGTAGTCCCAAAACCGTGGGTTTTCGTGAGAATGTTCGGCAATCTGTAGGCACCGCTAGTGGACCGATGGGGTCGAGTGAGGTATCAAAGTGAAGCTTAGGTGAAGGGGCATCTAATGGGATGGGTGTGGGGTTGACATATCGTCATTCTGCGCATGCGCGGCGGCCGAAGGGTATGAAAATAGCCTTTTTGGAGCTAGGGGAGCCCCTAGTGGACCGATGGGGTCGAGTGAGGTATCAAAGTGAAGCTTAGGTGAAGGGGCATCTAATGGGCTGGGTGTGGGGTTGACATATCGGCCTTCTGCGCATGCGCGGCGGCCGAAGGGTATGAAAATAGCCTTTTTGGAGCTAGGGGGGCCCCTAGTGGACCGATGGGGTCGAGTGAGGTATCAAAGTGAAGCATTCATGAAGGGGCATCTAATGGACTGGGTGTGGGGTTGACATATCGGCCTTCTGCGCATGCGCGGTGGCCGAAGGGTATGAAAATAGCCTTTTTGGAGCTAGGGGAGCCCCTAGTTGACCGATGGGGTCGAGTGAAGTATCAATGTGAAGCATTCATGAAGGGGCATCTAATGGACTGGGTGTGGGGTTGAAATAGCGGCCTTCTGCGCATGCGCGGTGGCCGAAGGGTATGAAAATAGCTTTTTGGAGCTAGGGGAGCCCCTAGTGGACCGATGGGATCGAGTGAGGTATCAATGTGAAGCATTCATGAAGGGGCATCTAATGGGTTGGGTGTGGGGTTGAAATATCGGCCTTTTGCGCATGCGCGGTGGCCGAAGGGTATGAAAATAGCCTTTTTGGAGCTAGGGGAGCCCCTAGTGGACCGATGGGGTCGAGTGAGGTATCAATGTGAAGCATTCATGAAGGGGCATCTAATGGACTGGGTGGGGGGTTGAAATAGCGGCATTCTGCGCATGCGCGGTGGCCCAAGGGTATGCAAATAGCCGTGTTGGAGCTAGGGGAGCTACTAATGGTCCAATGGGGTCGAGTGAGGTATCAAAGTGAAGCCTAGGTGAAGAGGCATTCAGGCAATGGGGTGGGTGCATGTAAAGTTTTTCCTGAAAAAAAAACAAAAAAAAACGGAAAACGGACTTTATCGAAAAACCTGGGGAAATGCCTATATGGGGTATGAGGGGTATATAGGTCGACGGGCTTAACGGGGCTTGTCTATCAATAGAGTTATCTCCCCCTAGTTCCAGGGTGGGTGTATGTAAAAATTTTCCTGAAAAAATGCGGAATACGGACTTTATCCTAAATTACGGGAAAATGCCTATATGGGGTATGGGAGGTATAGGACCATCCTGGGAAACGTACTTCTATACATTTGCGGTAGGGTTGTGAGGTCTCGTTTTACTCGTCTCGTCATTTAGAACATGATAGGAAGTGTCCCCGTGCGAATCGGTGAAATTTTTTGAAAAAGT